>NDGN011391844.1:0-10959 GCA_002564285.1 Tympanoctomys barrerae
TTAATCACAAACTCTAGAAGTCTGCCCCATGACTGCATGAGGCTTTGGGGGACAACCAGACACCATGACACACTGCTTGATAATGTAGCTTTTATATGTATGATCTATTAGGCATTTTGCTATAAATGTACCTTCCTCTTTCCTGTTTATTTCAGTAGAAAAAACCAGGAGTGATGAACCAGCCTTTGTGTATTATATGAATGATGGTGTTTATGGTTCTTTTGCAAGTAAACTGTCTGAGGACTTGACTGCCATCCCAGAGGTTCACAAGGCAAGTTTTATTACAAAGCAGTACCGCAGCTTGTTTTGTTGTTGAGAAACCTAGTTGTAGGGGAGGGGTACAGCTCAGCGTAAGGCACTGGATGCTGTCCCTACCCCCTTGCCACCACTACCTCCAAACAGAAATGGGGGGATTAGCTGTTATTTTTCTGCCCTGCAGTATGGGGATTAAACCCAGGGCCTTTGTAATCAGCTATATTGCCAGGCCCCTCCGTAAGTTTTATTTTATTTTTATTTTACTTTTTCAACAAGGTCTCCCTAAATTACCCATGCTGGCATTGAACTTGTGGTCTTCTTGTCTCCTCCTGCTAAGTGCTGGCATTATAGGCATGCTCCACCATGCCCAGCCCCTAGCTGTTTTGTTTTGTTTTAACATTCATTCATTCATTCATTTATTGTGTGTGTGTGGCCAGCTCAGCCCACCAGGGGGCGGGCCCAGCTGGCATGTGGTGCTGGGGGATTGAACCGCGGTCCCTGTGCTTAGCTAAGCTTGTTCTAAGTAGGTACTTTAGACCACTGAGCCATCTCACCAGCCCCCTAGCTGTTGTTTTAAAGAAATGCTCTGGTTCTTGAGAAAGACTGTAGGATGAATACAGCCCTTCTTTGAGGATTCGCATCTATGGCTACATCATCTGCTGCCGCCGTTGTGGAGTGCATGGTGCTGAGCTGAAATAGCACTTTCTGCCACGCCCTCTCCCTGGATGAGCATAAGGTTAATTTCTTGAAACTTTCTCTTCAGAAATTGAAGGAGGATGAGCCTCTGTTTCCAAGCAGCCTGTGGGGTCCGTCCTGTGACGAGCTTGATCGGATTGTGGAACGCTGTCTTCTTCCAGAACTGAATGTGGGTGACTGGCTGATCTTCACTAACATGGGAGCGGATTCTTTGCAGGAGGCATCTGTGTTTAAGGATGTGCCGAGGCCAGCTGTGTACTACATGATGTCGTTCAGCGACTGGTAAGGTGGGGCGAGAGTAGATGGGAAGCTTTGATGTGCTGACAATACCGGTGTGATCACAGCCTGTCCCCACTTGGCTCACCTGACACGCCGCTTCTCTCCCTCAGGTATGAGATGCAGGATTCAGGCGTCACCTCGGACACCATGATGAAGAACTACTTCTTCGTGCCTTCTTGCCTTCAGCTGAGCCAGGAAGATGGCTTTCCCACCGAGGCTTAGGCAGGCCCCATGCCCTGCGGTCTGAGGTTGTGGGTTGTGCTTGTCTGGTCTACATTCCAGGGTGGAAAACAACCCAGTCTCTCTCTGGTCATTCTTGCAGAGACAAAAGTTAATAGGCTATGTGGGACCAGACGAAGTCAACTTTCATCTAGAATTCACTGGGGTAACGGGAGATTTAGATAACGTGTCCAGATTAAACCTAACAGTTTGTCCTACCCTTTAAGCTTTGAAAATAAAATATGCAACAAAATGGATGACTTAGTGGAGATGGAAGCCCACGACCTGGGTTCCCCCATTCAACCGTTTACATACAAGTACACAGTTTTTATACTGAGGATTCGTGTCCAAAAGTCTTGTAAAGTTAGATCTTCCACCCAGGTAGAGCACATGTCGGTGGGAGACCAGTGTGGCTTCATTAGATACGTTTAGTGTATTTAGAGTGTGTAAATTTGTGCTTTGAACTGTAGTTTAATGTAAAATTGCATCATAGTATTTGTTGTATTTGACCTAATGTAACCCTTGTATGATTGCAATAAAATTTTGTGTAGATTTTACTGTTCACAGGCTAAAGTTTTGGGGAAGGGGCTAGCTAGCAAAGATAGTTTTGAAATAGATGTGTATATTATCTGTTTTGAGGGTTATTTTTCTTTATGGTTTAAGTTCAGTTTGGTTCTGTATGTTTTTTCAGTTATTTAATTAGTAATTTAAAGTGTGTAGTAAATCATTGTGAAGTTCAGATTCATTATGGAGAGTTGATGTGCAGTAAGCATGATGTTTAACAATTTTAACACCAAAAAATGTTACTTCTGCATAAACCGACTGTAACAATTAGTAGGTGTTTCTGTATAGGTAGAGTGCGTAGAGTACCTTAGTAAATCTTGGAATCACAAATCTTTTGGCTCACATGGGAGATTTCTATTGAATACTTATGAATAAACTTGGTGGAGAAGGAAGTAAAATTTCAGAACTACAGAGCACTAAAACTCAAAGAAGGGCTACATCTGTATCCAGAAAGCTGATTTTCCTTTTGCATGAATTATTTAAATTTAGTCTGGGGACAGGAGGGTGGGGTAATGTATACTTCAATTTGTTAATTGCAGTGATTTTCAAATTTAGGATTTTTTATTGCTAATGATTTGAATATTCCATAAGTTCTTGCTATTTCCCATTTGTTTAGGTGGTTGATTTTAATTCTTTTCATAGTAAATTTTCTGGTGTTGCAGGAAAGAGGTTAATATCACTAACCCAGCAGATGTCGCCAGAAATTTGCTTTGTTCACCACCAATATTTGAGTAATCCTAAGTCTCAAAAATCATAATAGTAATAAACAACAGGGGTCATTTTTCCTAACTTCCTCTATGTTCAGATGTGGAATTTCTGTCTCACAAGAGGAAATGCGACTTAACTTTGGTGCCAATGGACAGAACATTCTACTGTGTGACATAGAGGAGCTTTGAAATGCACTTAATAGCTGGTTTTATGCCTTGATTTCAAGGTGGAAGGAAATTGGTCACAAATCTCTGATTTCAGTCTTAAACCAGTAGGTGCTTAATAATCCTGTATTTGACTAAGGCCCACTTGAATTGCATTGGTTCTATGAAAAAATTTAGGGCCCCAACCCATTGTCCTCTAATCCCCTTGGACTTTTTCAAGGTATGATACTGGGTTTTCTCCAAAATTACCAAACCACCATCAACTTGTTTTTAAAATAGTAACAAGGAGGAATTGTTCCTACCTTGCTCACCAGTTGTGGTTGAGAAATGCCAAACCCTTTCCAGGACGGCACAACTGCAAGTCGCAGGCTGGAGCACCAGGCCTATGGGTCAGGCTGTCTCCTAGGAGCTGCCGCGTGTGGGCAGCTCCAAGTTGCAGACACCTCATATGAATGATAAGGTAACTAAGAAATGTCTGTATTGTATCTGAAGACTGTTTGCCATAAATCTGAAGTTTCAACCTGATGTATTCCCATTTGGTATGCTAACAAAGTAATGTAAAGTCTTTATTATATAAGATTGTAAACTCAGTTCAAAATTTAACTGAAAATATAAAGCCCACATGATTTCTATATAGTAAATTGAACTGTAAAGGTAACTTATGTGTGATTCTGAATACACAGATAAAATGTTTTTATTCCTCATGTTTTACTTTGATGGCTTCTCATGAAATAGAGCTCAGATTTTACAGCATCGGCTAAGCTTTCAGAATTGTGTTTTATTACAAACTGTGCTGAATGGTAAAATGATGGCGGAATTAGAGAACTGATGCTCAATGATGTCCAGTGTGAGCAGCGGTGCTTTTCTAAGCCCAGGAGCTCACCAACCCACCCTTTGTAAACTTGGATTCAGTGAAACAGCTCTGTAGAAAGGGAGCTGGGCATTGAACCCTGATAACCACAGTGCAGATCTAGGGTGGAAAAGCCACATTGTAATCTGTCTTGGCTTTCAGAAGTCCTCTGTCCACAGACGGTGGCATACCCCTGTAATCTCAGTTCTCTGGGAGACTGAGGCAAAAAGATCCCAAGTTAAAGCCCAGTGAGGGCAACTTAAGACCCTGTCTCAAAATTTAAAAAGCAGAAAAGGGCTGAGCCACTGGTTCTGTGAAGGCCTTATATTATACTCTTGAAATGAAAGTGGACATTTCTGTTTAACTGGGTAACATAGGAAATTAATTTTTCTAGATGTTATCATTAAAGGTTTGTTACTAGGGCAGTACAGCCAGGCTGGAAATTTAAAGGTGGAGATTTCTGACTGTGGCTGGCCAGGTTAAGGGTTTGCTGTGCCCTCAATGCTTGTCACCATACTCCGTGTCATAAATGTTAGTTGCTCCCTGAGGCAAGAGGGCAGGGAAGCTCTGTGTCACTCTGCAAGGCTCTGTTCCCAGTGGGTGGCTCTGAGCATTGGTGTCTCATCTGTAGGACAGACCACAGAGCCTCATCCCCAGCCCAACAGAAGTGCCTGGCAAATGAGGGCTTCGGGTTGTGTTTGGTCTTCAGTTGCCTCCTACTCTGCTGTTTTGGCCTTTACCTGAGGCCAGGAGCAAACAGCATGACACGGTTACCTCCGTGTATTCTTCGCAGTCCTCACAAACCCACGCTTCCTGTCCGAACCGAGGGGAAGCCCAGTCACAACCGCCAAGGAGTGTTGGGGCTCGCTGAGATCCCTGTTCTGCTGGCGGCTCAAGGCCATGGCTTTGGCGGAAGCTGGGTGTTGGCTTCCCTTGGAGAAATTACTGGAAAAACCCCTCGGAAGCAAGGCAAAGCCAGGTATTGCACGTTGTGCAACCAAAACGAGCCTTTAGAAGCGGGAGTGGCTGAAGCAGTGTGACTGCGTGTTGCTTGTCTGAAGGGCAGGGTGTCCCTGTGCGGGCAGGCCAGGCCCCCTGCAGACCAAGGGTCTGGAGCGCTGGAGGGGTTTGGTTTGGTTGTGGTTTTGGCTTTTGCTGGGACTGGAATCTGCTTTGGATCAGGGATGTGTACGTGTGCTAGGATTATAGTGCACTAACCCTACCTGGATAGGGCAGAGTGGTTTAGATTTCTTCTAACCCATGAGCTGCTAACTTCAAAGAGTTTTTAAGAAATTCTAGTATTCTAGTAATGTACAATNATCGTTGGGTAAGTGAAAGCTAACCTAAAAGGCCTAACAGTCCTGCCAGCTCAAACTACTAGTGGTTAGGAGAAGCGCCTCGTGCATACCCCGCGTGTGCTAAGTCTCCAGAATGGTGCACATTCTCGCCTGGGAAAGAATGTGGGTATGGAAGGCCAACACCAGGCCCCAAGGGACTCTGCTGGCAGTGTGAGCTAGTCCTGTTTCGGAAATGGGCAAATGAGAATAGTTTTTCCTTGGGCTGTGCTTGAGGGTTGGATGCCAGGCAAATTCCTTGCCGAGTTGCCCAGACTGGCCTCCAGTGTGTCACGTTCCTGCCTCCGCCTCCCAAGAGCTATGATAACAGGTGTGCACATCACTCCTAGTTTGACCTAAGCCTTCATTTGCTTTGGACAAAAAGTAGCCAAAGGCTAAATAGAGCAAATAGGGTAAAAAGCAGTTAAACTGGTAACCAACCTTCCAAACCCTGATTCCTCCCACAATGCTGCACCTGTGGCCCCCAGCCCTTGATAGTATTGCTGACAGTGGGGTGAAGTCACCCCTACTCAACTGTGGCCCCGTGGGCAGTGGAGTGTGGATGCATCCTCCTGCCAAGCCTGCTTCGGCTGTGTATACCTAGAGCAACTAGTTATGCAGCTCAGCATTAGTTATCTGAATTTCGTGGATTTTCTTTCATCTATTTTCTGCTTTTTAAAGTTGGGATTTCTGCAAGGTTTTCTTATTTTCATGCCTTCAGTTTTCCACCCCAGCGATTTTCAGTTTCAAGGCCAAGTTGCACCGGCCTCCCTCTAGTGCGGAGGCGGTTTCCAGGGGCCCTCCCGGTCCCAGTGAGTGGTCTGCTCACAAGGTCTCGGCCTCCGTGATCTGAGGGGCCTGACTTTCTCAGCGTGTCCCTTGAAGCAGAGGTACTCAGCGAGCCGGCGGGGAGCTGTTTTTCATCTGAAAACCTGAGTGGTCACCTTGGGGAGCTTGGTTCTTGTCCCGGGGCGCTGGCCGTTTTCGGAGCTCGAAGGGGTGGCCCCCAGCGCGGACAAACTCAGGTTTTGGGTTTTGTTTTGTTTTTGTTTTGCGGAACCAGGAATTGAACTCAGATCCTTGCGTTTGCCAGTCAAGCGCTTATCCTACTGAGCCATCTCCCCGGCCCCGCAAACTCAAGTTTTGGAGAAACAGTCAACAGGCGGCTGGGGGCCTTCTGCAGGAGCTGGAAAGGTCTCGGGTCCGGGTCCTCGGCCACAGCCACGGCAGAGCGCGTGCAAGTCTCCCTGTGCGCTGGCGGGCCACTTGCCTCACCCTGCGGACGCGCTGAGCCCGGCTTCGGATGGGTGGAGGGTTCCCCCACGTGCAGAGGATTTTCTCCAGCCACAGCCTCTGCAGGTTGCGCCCCAGGCCACCAGGCGGTGCTCGCGGACCGCCCCCTCGCCTCTTCTGCAAGCGTCAGGGGACTTCCTCCAGCTCCCGCCCAGCCCCAGGGGTGGAGGGGTCCCAGGGCAGACGATCGGGCCATGCCACGCTTCCCATCCAGCTGGTGCCCTGTCTTTTGGTTAGCAGTGTCCTTCGGAGTACATCCATTAGCAGCACAAAGCCACCGAGGATGCTCTGGAGTCACTCAGGGAGGGGAGGGGGCTAAGGAAGAGGCACAGCTTGGGGACCCTTCATTTTGGGTAGTTCCTGGAGCTGCTGGGAGCAGCTCTCTTGGCTGTTCAGTTCTTGCTTTTTTTGTTTTGGCCTTGAGTTCACCTTGTAGCCCTGACTGGTCCCGGATATGAAACGATCCTCCTGCCTCAGCCTCTTGAGTGCTGGGATTACAGTTGTGTGCCTATACTAGCTTTTTGAGACAGGGTGCACTTTGCACCCCACGCTGCCCCAAAGTCAGGGATCCTCCCGCCTCAACCTCCAGCCCGCCCAGCTGCTGCGACTGTTTGACCCAGCAGGCAGCGGGCTCAGGTCGGCTGAGTCCTGTTGCCGGAAGCTGCCCCTAGCGCCACCGAGGCCGGCGTCCCTGTGACCACCTCCCAGGTGCCTGGCTCTTGGGGGGGGGGGGGCTTGACTTTGTTTGCAATGGTGTTGGTAGCACTGTCGCCTTTCTTTGGGAGGGAGGTTTCCAATTCTGAGACCAGGTCTCTTATCCAAGCTGGCCTGGAACTTCGGGGGTCTCAGTCCTCCAGCCTCACCCTCCGAAGGTTGTCATTTGGTGTGTGTTTCCCCCAAGTGGAGGATGGGTCCCAGGACTGCCCGGCTCACTGCTGGCCTTCATACTCGGAGCTTCATGGCCAGCCTCCTGGTCAGCGGTACTTTCTTGCCTGCCCCTACACGTGGAGTTCTGTGCTTTGTAGTGCAAGGGGTACCCTGAGCTATAACCCCAACCCTTTTTTAAAATTGTAACTTCAAGTCAGGGACAGACTAAGCTGCCCAGGACGGCCTCCAACTCGCCGTCTTTCTGCCTCAGCCTCCCGAATTGCTGGGAAGAAAGGCCTGCGCACGCACCACCACCCCCACATCTGGCCCGGGCCCAGCTTTCGCGTCAGCATCTCCACGCGCCCCGCCCCCAGGCTGCCGCCTGCTGTGCTCCGGCCCGCTCGCCCGCCCGGGGCACCCCGCCCCCTCATTCCGGAAGGGAGCACCGGAGGCTGGCTGGGGCGCTCCCCTGCCGCCTGTGCATGCGCAGCCCCAGGAGCCGAGCGGGTCGCGCGTGCCTGAGGGCCCCCCAACCGAGCTGTCCCCATGCACATTCTGAGGCACACAGGGTCTGGGGATTCACCCTCATTTCCCACGCCAGATGACGTGCGCTAAGGCGCGTCCCCTCCTGAGAGCGGAGGTGGCTGGCGCCAGCAAAGTCAGCAGCCTGGCGCCCTCCTAGTGGCTCGGGACCTGGGATGACTGCGGGGCTCCCTGGGGACCCGGGCCTCCCTGGGGACTTTAGGTCACACGACCGGATGGGACGCAGCACGCGGACCCGCAGGTCTGCACAGCCGGCCACTGACGCCACTGCCAGCCGAGGCGGGGCTGGGACCCTCGGCATGGGAATCCTAAAGAACCCCGGCTGGAACCCGCCCGACTCTGGCCTCCTGGTGGGGCAGAGCTAGGCTCAGGGTGCAGCGGCCGCGAACCTCTTGGGGCCACCCACAGCAACCACCCCCACCCGCACAGGCACGCCCTGGGGCCCCACGCATGTCCTGAGCGCTGTGGCCACGGATGACAGAGGTCGGATCACCGGCCGCCGGGAACCCCGCCCGCCTGCAGGGTTTCCCGCCCGCGCGGGTGGCTGAGTCAGCGGGCTGGGCGGGAGGCTGAGTCATGGCCCGCCCCGCCGGTCCCCCTACTTGCCGCAACACCCTTCCGCGGGGGGAGGGGGGGCAGGGCGGGGCCTTCCCCGAAGTCACGGGGCGCAGGAAGCCGCACCCGGAGCCGGCCCTGGCGGGGAGGGCGAGGCTGGGGGCCACGAGGAGGGTCCTCTCTCGGCGCCCGGGATTCTAGCTGCGGCCGCGGGGCCCTCCGAGGGCGATGCGGCGGTGCAGAAGCATGCGCCGCGCCCCTGATCCAGCGCCTGAGAGGCTGCGGCAGGACGGTGGCCCCATTTGGAGGCCAGCTTGAACTAACTACAGGGGCCCTGGCCAGAAATGAAAGGGGAAGAGGATGGAGGGGCCTTGCTGCCCAAGGAAAGCAGCTCCCCACCGGCTGGGGCCCCGGCGGGGAAGGGGCGGAAGGAAAAGAAAACCGGGGTTCCCGCTGGAGCCCGGGGCGCGGGCGGGAGCGGAGGAGGCGCGGTTCCCGACCCCACCCGCGCCCGGTGGCCTCCAGTGGGCCCCAGCCCGGCCTCTTTCCGGGACTCGAGGCTGTTCGTTCCAAAGCCGCGGCGGGCTGAGCTGTTCCCCGCCCGCTGCCGCGGGGCCCGCCCAGGGCGGGAGGTCCCAGCTCGGAGCAGGACTCGGCGGGGGCGCCGCGGGTGCCCCGTAGACGCCAGACGGGCGCACGGGCGCCGGGGCCGGGACTCCTGCCAGAGACCCTCGCGGGGCCAGAACTTGGCATACTTATCTTAGCACGTACTCTCGTCCCTCACCGGGACGCCCAGCCCAGGCTTCACCCCCCTTCCCTTCCTTCTCCCTCCCCCTCCACGCCTCCCTGACCCGCTCTGGGGTTTGGGGTTTGTTCGTGCCTGCGTTTCCCTCGCCGTGGAGCTCAGCTGGCCCTGGCTGGAGTGCGGCACCCCGCCCTTCCGCCCCCCTTTGCCTGGCTGGCTCCCCGCGTGGACCAGCGACCTAGCCCGCGCCTCGCTGGACCCTGCCTGTCCCGCCGCTCGTAGAACCGTGCAGGGCAGAACCAAGGGAAGCTAAATCGGGAGCACCGCTCGCACGGGAGCCCCAGCACCCGGATAGTATTTCCAGGCCAAGTCTCCACTCAGAAACAAAACTGCCCAAGGATGGAGTCGGAGATTCCTGGGTCAGGACTGTGGCTCCGTGGTAAAGTAGGTGCTTACCACGCGCAGAGCCCTGGGCTCCATCCCCAGGACCACATAGAAAATAAAAAGCCCGGCGTGGGGGCGCACACCCGTGATCACAGGGCTCAGGAGGCTGAGGCGGGAGGATTGCTGCCTTGGACAGCCTGGGCTGAGGTGAGTTTAAGGCCAGCCTGCGCTACATAGCAAGACTGAGGCTCAAAAGACAAAGCAAAGTTAAGAGATTTTTTTTTTTTTTTTTGCGGAACCAGGGATTGAACTCAGGCCTTTGCGCTTGCCAGGCAAGAGCTTATTCTACTGAGCCATCTCCCCAACCCCAAGGCTAATATTTTAAAAGAAGGAATTTCACAGCAGCACAACCAGCCTAGGGCCCAGAACCTGAGAGGCATTTGTTGTCACACCGTGGAGGACACTGGGTGACAGAGACCCCTTCCTGGCAGTTTTGAGGCCAGGCTGCTGCAAGCCCAAGGACTCCACAGCCCAATAGCAGCGTCCAGGGCCAGACAGGAGCTGGGCCCGGCGTTGGAGCCCCTGGTGGTGGCAGCTGTGCTCAGCTCCTGGGTCTGTGCATCCCCTTCCCACGGGTTCTCCCACCTGCGGGAGAATTTCCCTTTTATAAGGACACAGCTGCGGGACTGAGCCCCCCCAGTGACCCCATGTTTTGTTACAGACAGGATCTCACTGTGCAGTTCAGGCCGGCCTCCAGCTCACAGCAGTCCTACCTCAGCCTCCTGAGTGCTGGGGTTGCAGGCATGCCCACTGCACCCTGCTTGTGACCCCATTTTAACTGGCTTCCAGAAAGTGCTTTGGTACTTTGGGTTAGGACTTCTAACTGCTAATCAACTTATTACACCCAGCTGAATTAAACTAGGGCGGTGCTGGGTGCGGGAGGCCCGCCTGAGGGTTGCTGCCAGCAGCATAAAGGCAGGACGGGAAGCTGCTGACACGCCGCTAGAGGGACAGTTTGGAGACGCTGTTGGAAGCTGCTGGTTCTCTTGGGCTCTTCTGTTGGAGGACCTTGTCATGCTGGCTTGCTTGCTTGCTTGCTTTTCTTTCTTTTTGCGGGCCCAGGGATTGAACTCAGGACCCTGTGCTTGCCAGGGAAGTGCTTATTCCACTGAGCCATCTCCCTGGCCCCTTCGCCGGCCCATTTCTCGATGAAGTTTTGGAAGAACTTTAGTCCTCATCCTGAGCATCACTTCTGATAGGCTTTTTGGCAGTGCAGTAAAGAGATAGGAAAGATAAAAGCAGCCTTTATTAGCTCCCGAGATACCGAGAGGATAGAGGGCAGGTGGAGCAGGTAGACCCTCGGCCTGAGGCACAGGAGGCTTTCAAGGACTTCTGTTAGGGGTGAGGTTTGAGGGCAATGTGTAGAAACACCTGAGGATGGGGCCTTCCCTGAGGGCCCGAGAGGTGAAAGGACCTGCACCCTGGGCTGGGTTGGAGAAGAAG
>NDGN011391847.1:0-14226 GCA_002564285.1 Tympanoctomys barrerae
ATTCCTCCTAGTGGTCAACTGCTGTACAAGGTGCGGACCTGAGGCATCATTCAGAAACATCACCAGAATGGAATTTTTAAAAGGAGAAGTAAGTTCTGGATTCAGGCAGCACTTGCATGAAGGAAGGGCTCCCCAGGTGTCCAGGACAAGGCTGCCTTTCAGGCAGGACAGCTGGATGCAATGAGGTGGCTCCCATGGCAGCCTGACTTGCGCCTCTAGTGCTGTCTCCTGCGGTCTGCAAGAATCCTCCCATTACACCCCATAAGCAATGTCGGATGTGGCCGACCTTCCAGGACAGCCAACATGGGGGACAGCAGAGACGGCAGCAGAGCACAGATATCCTGGCTTTGGATTCTGTCAGGGTCACTTACTAGCTGGGGACTATCTTACTAGCTGCCTCAGTTTCTACTTTTACACAGTGAACACAATTTCACGCTTATTTTGAGTGACTATTTGTGGCTGGTTCATTGTAAGAGATCTAAATGTTGGTTAATACCACCTTTTAGCAAAGGAGCCAAATGTAAAGTGCATGAGGAATAATAGGACAGACAGGACAGGACAGGAAAGGGGTGCTCAGTAGATGGGCGTAGGAGTAGACTGCCAGCTTGCTGTGGAGCTGGCCTGTGTCTCTCAGCACCTCCCCTGCACTTGTGCCTGTCCTGGGGATGCACTGTGCCGTCGGTTCTACCCCTGCACCTTGCAAACTACTGCCTTGTCTTCCTTCCACAGATAAATAAGGAAAAGGGCCTATGCATGAATGGAATGATATTCAGCCTTAAAAAATAAGGCCTGCAACATGAGACAACATGGATGAGCCTTAAGAACATTATGCTGAGTGAAATAAACCAGTTTCAAGACAAATACTCCATGAATCTCAAGATGAGGAATCCAAAATTGTGAAATGAATAGAATCAGGGAGTAAAGGGTGTTGCAGTGGAAGGGGGAGAAAAAGGGGGAATGACCACTCCTCAGGCAGAAAATATCAGGACTGAAGCCAAGTTTCTGACCCTGAGGATAAAGCTTTTCAGAGAGATTCATCATTTTTAACAGGCAGAAAACCCTATGTACAGCTGGTAAGTACATCCCAATTCATCACTCCAACTGCCTTACTGGAAACGCAAGTTGTTTCCTTTTGTCTTTCCACATGACAAAAAACTAGAAAGAGATTTTTATTATTTCAGGGATGGAAAAGCCTCAGAATCAAGCATCCTCAGAAAAACTCTAGAGGTGCCCTGTGTCCTTGCATGCTTGACTCTGGATCATCCTCTCCTCCTGGGTGTGGCCTCCACCCACAGCAGGGTCTGAAGTCCTGGAGTGAGACCTCCTGAGCCCCTCCCCAGAGAACCTAAAATCTACACAAGGAGAGCCTACAGCTGAGTCGCTATTTGTTTTCTCAGCTTTCTTGAGAAACATAATCCACATACCGAACAATACCCCTGTTTCAACTACACAATTCAAGGACTGTTGGGGTAGCTGGGAGAATGTTTCATCACCCCAGAAAGAACTCTTGTCTTCTGGGAGCCGAGTCACTTTCTGGCCCAAGTTCAGTGTGATGCCTCTCCAGATGACATTAGGACCCCCTTTGAACTGCAGAGGGAGTTTCTTAAAAAGCTGATTTGAAAAATTATGGGGGGGGGGAGAAGCTGATTTGAGGGCTACAGAGATAGCTCACTGGTCTAATCACCAGCCTGACAAGTACAAGGACCCAGGTTTGGTCCCCAGTACCACATGCTGTGTCAGCTCCAGAACCCCAAGTATGCTGTGCCTATAATCCCAGCACTGGGGGGGCTAAGACAGGAAGATCACTATGAGTCCAAACTGTGTAGCAAGACCTTGTACCAAATAAGTAAATAAAATTTTTTTAAAAGTTGATTTAAGAACTATTTTGGCCCCCTCAGGACACTCTTTGGGACAGGCCCCAGCAATCTGCATTTTTATAAGTATCTGATAATTCAGATCCACATTTGGCTCATATACATTCTAGTGGGGCGGCCAAAAAGCTTGGTGGATTAAAGTGCCTGCAAGCAGGTGCAGGGGCCGTGTTGGATCCTTGGGCTTGGGGTGCTGGCCCTGCCCCCAGGGTGCACTGAGACAGCAACTGAGACTGGGTGTGGTGGCGTGTGCCTATAATCCCAGCACTTAGGAGGCTGTAAACAGGAGAATTACTACAAATCCAATCTAGTAGTGAGACCCTGAACACCCTGTAGTCCCTTCCCTAAAATACAGAAAAAAACAAAAAAAAATTCTAGGATTTTAAACGTGTTTATGCAACCAACCCTGCAGCGACCAGGTAAAACCTTTAGTAGGGACTCCTTGAAATATTTTTAATATGAAAAATAAAATATGGAAGACAACAGAGGAAACCAATTACACTAAAATACAGTTGCGGATTATGTTTTCTCCAGTGCATTTGTGCCCTGGAAAAGCCAACAAGTCTATTGATTCTTTGTGAATGCAGGTACCAGCCTCGCACAAGGATAAACTACCATGATGCTTTTAAGGAAAGAGCCTCTTTCAAAATGTCTTTCACAGGTACAATGTGATAAGGAGATACATTTTGATTTCTTTGGTGACAAAGTCCCAGTTACTTGGTGTGGGAGATGAAAAAAGTAGTTAAGGTGAGTTATATCCATTTATCAACTTCTTATGAGGAACATATGTTCTTATACAGGTACACATAAAAAAGTCCCAGCTACTACACCGAGAGTATTGTGGCTTGTTGCCTCTAATTCATAACTGGATGAAGGGTAAATTTTAATCAGAGGTTTGTAAGAATAAAGATGTCACTTTAAAAAAAAAAAATCAAACTCATGGTTATTCTGCCAGACCCACAGGGAGTAAGAGGCAGATCTCAGAGTAATGACCCTGAGCTAGGATCCTGAGATCCCCAGCTCAGAAAAGGGTCCAGGACTGCAGCTGTTGGTCCCTGAAGGGCTTGATTTCCTTCATCCCAAGCTTTGCTGTTCATCTCCTACATCCACCAAAACACCAGCATCTTTCCAACAACATTCTTTCAAACCCTGCTAGAATGTTTTCATTTGTGTCTCAAGAGTATTACCACTACATATTTTTTGTTTTGTGTGATTTTTTTTTCTTTTTAATGTTACTACATGTTGAGCCTTACAATGGGATCATATTCTGTATATTCACTAGCCTAGTCTTCATGACAATCAAGACAGGTATAAACTATTACTACTCTCACTTCACAGGTAAGGAAGCTGAAGCCTAGGAATGAGCGTATCAAGACTTCAGAGTCGGGAGGAGGAGGACCTGGACTCCAGCTAGCCACAAAGTCCCCAGGGTGCATCCTGACCACCAGGCATCCTGCCTTGGCAACACGGAGAATGCAGAACAAATATTTGTGTGCTCCCCAAATTCATTTATCAAAACCCTAGTTCCATGTGACAGTACTCAGAGGTTGGGCCTTGAGTAGGAAATTAGGTCTCAGATGACCAGTGACCAAAAAGCCAGAGGGCTGCCCTGGCTCTTTTCTTGCTCTGTGAGGATATGACATGAAGATGGTGGCTTGCAACCCAGGAAGGGCTTCCACAGAACCACACTGACCTCCCTGACATTGGGCGCCAACCCTCAGAACCATGAGAACTAAGGTATGGAGGCTGCCAGCTTCCACAGAAGAGCTGGCTTATGGTTCTCTGTTGTAGGAGCTCTTGGTGACCAGCACAGGGCACTCAAAGTGGCCACCCCCATTCCAGCCGAGTGCAGCATTCACTAGCTGCTCAAATGTCTAACCAGAAAACCAATATGCAATAGACAGACTGTGCTACACTTTGTTTTAAACTGTTTTCTTTTTTTGTTTTTGGTGGTACTAGAGATTGAACCCAGGGCCCACCCATGCACTAAGCTACAATCCCCGCCCTGTTTTGTGAGACAAGGTCTTCTACCTAAATGGTTTAAACTGAGCTCAAACTTTTGATCCTCCTGCCTTAATCTCTGGGATTATAGGTTATATGCCACCATGCCCAGCCATCCTGAACTTTTAGGAATAAATAAGGCAGTTTGAAGAATGGCATCACCTCTGGCTCTCACAGGGAAACATACCGGAACTATTAACAAGGTAGAGAAGAAATTGCAGAGGAACTCCAGAAGGAATGATTCCGATGGCCGCATCTTCCCATCAATATTTATCATCTTTGGAACTTCTGGAATGAGGCTTATAGCAGCCTTGAAAAATGCATCAGCTATAAGGGAAAAGAAAAGTTGGAGTGTGAGAACTTTGGGAAAGGCAGGCTGGCTCCCTCTTCATGGTGCCTGGCAGAGGTAGTCTTGAGAGGCATACAAGGTCCTGCAGGTCCAGCAGAGTCATCCAACTGCAAAAGAGGTTGAACTCAGGACATCTAGATCAGAGGCCGCGCTGTTGCTACCAGCAGTCCAGTTTGAAGATCCTCAACCAAATTCTCTTTAGAGTAAGTGCAAAACCCTGGCTGGAAACTTTTCTAGAAAGTCTAGAAATGACAGTTACCAGGGCCAAGGGACCCAGTTTGTTTCCAGGCTTCCACGGCCACCATCTGTGGGAGGTACAAGGCATCAGGGCCACTTCACAGGTGGGAAAAAGGCCTGGAACAAGGAGGGCACATTGTAGGACTCAAGCCCTGGTCTTGAATTTTTTCTAGTGGTCACCATTTTACTAAAGAAATAACCACTGAAGGAACGGACGAACCCAGGTGCACAGCACACGTACACATGCACACATGCCTGTGCACACACTGCCGCTTCGGAGCATTCTGACTGGGTAATGGTTCCAAATAATTTGGGCAATAAAAGATATTTCAAGAGACATAAAATAACATACAAAGCAAGATTTCAGTATCCTCTCTCTTTTTTTATTTTTGGTACCAGGGATTGAACTCAAGACCTTGTGCTTGCCAGGCAGGCACTTATGCCACTGAGCTATATATCCCAGCCCCAAAGCAAGAAGATTTCAAAAGAAGGATGTGAAAAAAGCCTTGAGTTCAAACACCGAGCTGACAAATGAAGCCTTAAAACTATCTGACAGGATCAAAGTGCTCCAGGTCCCCTTGCACTGTGAGACGAGAGCAGCTCGAGTGATGGGGAGAAAACACTGCAGGTGTCTGTGCTGGGACAGAGGCCGGGGTTAAGAAGTGTGTGCGTCTGCAGCTGGCTGGGAGTCCTCCTCCTTTACTATTTGAAGGAAGATATCCACATGAAATGGAGACTCCTCCCAGAGCTTTGTGTGCAGTGAGCTCCATGCTTTCTCCTCTGGCTGCCACCCCCATCCTATGTGCATGGCCCTTCCACACTCCACTCAGCCAAGTTACTGAACACCAATTGCACACAGGGGCCCAGGGGACATCCACAGGGAGAAAAGCGAATCGAAGAGCTGATAGCATGAGGCTGGTATGGTGGCTCACGCCTGTAATTCCAGCTCTCAAATCACTATGAGTTCAAGGGCAGCTTGAACTACATAGCGAGAACCTGTCTCAAAACAAAAACAACAAAAAGTGTGCTGGAGAAATATGGCTGTGTGCCAAGGCCATGTGATCACACTAATTAGTACTGCAGTGCTAGGAGCCTGCTCTGTACTTTGGTCTAAGTTAGAAATGAAGCAGTTGGGGCCAGGGAGATGGCTCAGTGGAACAAGTGCTTCTCTGGGAAGCACAAGGGCCTGAGTTCAATACCTGGTTCCGCCAAAAAAAAAATCAGCAGCTGATCTCAACCTTGTTGGGGGACAGAGATTAACTACAGGGCCAGGGAAAAAGCACTTGACACTGGTCCTAGAAGATACATCTCTCAGAAAGAGCTAGGAACTACAAGGTCTTCCATCTTGATAAAAATACCAATAAGCAGTATTTGGTGGTGGTGGTGGTGTGAACCCAAGGTGTCCAGGCTGAGTGACATTCCTAGCCACTTTGAAATTTTAGATGCCCTTGGTAATTTGCTAAGCAGACCAAGTTAGACTTCAACATGTGATCATGTGTCAACCTCCAAGAGTACTGGGATTATACACATGTACCACTGTGCCCAGCTTTTATACACAGGCTGCAGGGGAGGATGTAGTCCTCAAGAAAGAAGAGGTGGGAAACAGCAAATATGTGAAAGCTGACATGTGCCAGGCACCCTACAAAGATGCAGGGTTGACCTGTTGCTCAACAGTCACAACAATGACATGAGGTGGTTTGCCCAGAGGCAGGATCTGAAGCCAGGTCAGACTGTGAAGTTCAAATTCTCCAACCCTCTCACTGTAGCTCCTTTGTACAGTGGCTCCTGTTGGAGACAAGAGAAAAAGAAAGCCTTTTTTTTTTTTTTTCTGATGAATCTTTATGTTCTTTTATGATAGTCTGTGTTTTTGCTTTGGCAGCTGGGAGGCTCAGGCTAGTTTTCCTCTTTGGTTGGAAAAACTCACCTCAGCCTTTCCAATCCAACTATTCTTCAAATAGCCCTTGTGTTTGTGAGTTCTAACTTTTATCAAGTGAAAAACTTTTCAGAGCAAGTAACCTTAAATCAAGCAGGGCAGTAAGTTGGGTAGAAATATTTAGGACACAGTATGAGCTATGCAGGATCCTCATGGGCTGGGCTGACCACCCCACATAGTACTCTGAAGTAGATTCTTCTGTTTCCCTCCTTCCCACGAAGGCAGAGGCTCAGCTGGGCTTTCAGGTGGCATGTCTAGATGCTTCACTGTGGAACAGTCTCCTGCCAGCACCCTCACATCTGAAAGGGTATTCTGACTCCACACTCAGCATCTGAGCATACTGCCACTGATGCACAGATAAACAGCTCAGAAGAAGAGCTTAAAACCACAAACAACCCAGTACAAAAGCAAGGAACTGAAAGATTTTCCTCCAGTGAGGACATGCAAAAAGCCAACAGGCATTTGAGAAGATCTTTAAATTCACTAGTTATCAGGGAAGTGCAAACCCAAACCATGAGTGAGACACTACTATACACTAGGAGAACAAACATGGGTGGGTGGGTGGGTGGGTGGATGGATGGATGGATGGGAGGATGAAGAAAAAAAAAGGGAAAGAAAAGAGCAAGTTAAGAAAGAAATAAAAGTACAAGTGCTGGCAAGAGTGTAGAGAAACTGGAAACTTTCTGAACTGTGGGTAGAGATGTACATAAAACAGTGCAGCTGCTGAGGAAAAATTGGTGATTCCTCAAACAGGCAGATACTGAATTACAATCCGATGCAGCCATTCCCTGCCAGGTGCACACCTCAAATAACCGAATGCAGGGCTCACAGAGACACGTGTGCGCCAATGTTCACAACTACATTCTTCAAAATTGCCAAAAGGCAGATAACTCACATGTCCACCAACAGATGAACTAATAAGCAAGATTCAGTTAACTCATAAAATTGAATATTACTGAGCCTTAAAAATGAATGGAATTCTGACCCACATAGATGAGCCCTGGAAACATTAAGTGAAGTATATCACACATGAAAAGATAAATACCATATGAGCACACTTGCATGAGGTAGCTAGAACAGAGACACAGAAGACTAGGAAAGGTGGTGAGGGGAACTTACTACTTAATGGGTAGAGAGTTTCAATTCTGGGTGGGGCGATGAGGTTCTGCAAATGGAGCACATAATACTAGTGCCACTGGCCTGCACACTTAAAAAGTAAATGAAATTTTTGTGCACTTTACCACAATAAAATGTACGGCTGTATCTACCCCTTAGTGCTAGCGGATAGTTGGATACCATCACAATGGCTGTTCTCCTTCAGGAGAAGCTCATTGTCCCCTTGCTGGGGATGGGGTGGGGAACAGTTTTTTCCAGTAAAAACTTCACAAACATCACAAATCAAGGCCAAGAGCTCTTTTCAATGGGACCTAAAATTTTGCTCCAAGCAACTTGAGACATCATTTATTTTTTCTATTTATGTGTTCATTACTGAGTGGCCCAGAGAATGTGCCTATTATTATGTCTCATTAAAGAGGGAGCAGCTTTGTCCTGGCACTTTGTTCCTCTCACCCGCCCCACCCAGTTCCCATTCTGCAGGAGGGAGCTAAAATAAACAGTTATTTAGAGGCTGGGTGTGCAGGGTTCCAAAGTGGATTTTTATTTCTATCCTCAACAGGCATGCCCCAGATAGAAGATACTGTCTGGGAGACTTCTCAGTGTTGTTAGCTTTGTAATTATAACTCAAATCTAACTGAAAACAGGTTTTCCTCAGAGTTTAGAGTTCTGATAACTCATGTCAACATCACATTCATATCCACTGCTGCATTCCCAGCCCTTTATATTTTTTCCTTTACAACAGGGGTCGCATTAAGTCACTCCAGGCTGACCTCACACTTGCAATCCTGCTGCCTCAACCTCCACAGAGAATGCTGCATTATTGGTGTGCACTGGCATCTTGGCTTTACCTTCTGTTCTTAAGAGACAGGACCTCAGGGGAAGATGGCATAGCAGTAAGCAGCAACAAATTAATCTCCCCAAGACCTGGAATCCAGACACTAGAAAATAACAATGTGGGGAAGAAAAGGATAAAGGGACAACTGAAGCCTACAGAGAAAGTGAAGAGACACACCACAGTGCAGAAAAGGGAAGGTGTAATGTGCACTTTCTCCCAGGCTTCTGGCTTCTGGGGTAAGAAAGGAAGATTGAATCTACAGAGACCCAGTGAGGGCAGGCAACTCCAGAAGCCTTCAATGAGAAACACAACAGTGGAACAGAGTAGTGGATGCTGTGCGCTACAATAGCTGGTGAGTGACTCCAGTTCCAGTGACTGCTGTGATCCCTGGAGAGGGTGGTTGGACTTCACTTTAGGGAGGGGCCAACTGAACCCAGGATGTGGGGCAGCCATGAGTTGGTTTCATCTCAGGGCTTCTATCATCAAAATCCCACAGTGCACATACCTATAATCCCAGGACTCAAAAGGCTGAGGCAGAAGGATTGCTGTGAGTTCCAGCCCAGCTAAATACTAGCTAGTAGTTTGAGCCTAAATTACACAGTGAGACCCTAACTCAAAACAAGAGAAAGAAATAACAACAAAAATCCCATGGTGACTAGGTAAGTGACAACCATGGGAGATGTCCAGGGTTAGGAAGCTTTCATCAGACCAGCAACACACACCCAGGATTAAAAACTAAATAATTTGGGACCAGAAAAAGCCTGAATTTCTGTGAATTTTAAAGTACCAGAATCAACACCATGCCCCCATGCCCTAATCCTACTGTAGGCTTGCTGAGATTATCCAACATAGATATGGGCTCTGACCACTTCCTTTGTCTACCAGCAAGCACGGAGTCATGTCTTGAGTGGGACACAATTACAGAACTATACGATTATCTATAACTAGAAAATAACCCCAGGCTAAAAATCACAGAAAAATAATATTTTTCAGCATTTTTTCTTGTGTGAGTATGGACATTGCTTTTATTCTTTTTGTTTTGTTTCTCCTTTTTTCTTTCCCTCTTGTCTTTATCAGTTTCCTGAGGCTTAGGTAATCTTTTGTCCTTCAGTCTTCCTTCTAACCTCTTTCTCTTCTTCCATTTCCTTATTTTTTTTACTCTTACCCTTTTAAATTTTCTCCACTTAGGGTAAAATCGCTACTGAATGGTTATTTTCTGATTTGTCTTCAATTCTGTCACAGAACTACAAATCTTGTGCCTATAGTTGAAGCTGACAAATTAACAATTATCACAGTTTATCATTTCTAGTCTGTGATTGATGCTACTCTTATTACTGATCATACTATTTTAGCCAAAGTGATAGAGGTGTATGTCAAAAGCTAGATTGTTGGGGGGGGTCATAAACAATGCTCTATTTCAGTACCAAAAAACAGGGCATTAGGCCAAACACAATGCAACCTTTCATCTCCAAAAATTGAAGAGGCAGGATCCTTCAGTGGACCTAAAGGTCTGCATCTGTTACTAGGTCATAAATCTATGGTTGGTGTGCTAGAATTAATCATCATGGATCTAGATTCTGTTAGCCCATTCTACTTACCAGTGAAAGCAGAGATGTACCCTGAAGAGAACACTTCTCCCCGCCCCCATTTCTTTTATTTGTTTTCTACTTTTTGTTGATTGCTTGTTCTTGTTTTTATGGGGGTGAACACTACTTGTAGTTTTGTTGTTCTGTTCTGTTCTTGTTTTTATTTCTTCCTTCTTTTTCACCAGTTTCCCAAAGTTCAAGTAACATTCCTTTGTCTGCCAGCCTTTTTTCTAATCTCTTTCTCTTCTTCTACTTCTCCATTTTTCTCCCTAACCATTTTAAAATATTTCCCCCAAAGGTAAAATCACCATAAGGGCTTATTTATTACATACTCTGAGTAGTCATTTCACTTTTTCTTCTTACAAAATTTGAGATATTGTATTGTATAGCATTTCAAAACATTCAAAACAAATTAGTTTAACTTATTTGATAGGCATATAAGCATTTCTAAAGCATAATGTAACCCAATTATGTGGTACATAATGTAGACAAGAGTGGAATCTAACATTATGCAGACATTTGCTAAATAAAAGCTCAGAAAGCTCTCTGTAGGACCATTACATATAAACATAGGTTTACCGCTCTTACCTTACCTATGGTTCCACTAATTCCATGGAACATTTTTGAAATTGAGAGTCTAAAACACAATGTTGTTTTGGTAGGCATCAAACTACTCTAAAAATTTTTCACAATGGTTGCTCTGATACACATGTGATTTGGCAGGAAAAAAATTCCCCCAAACCAACATATCATTCCAGATTCTGTACACTTAAGTATATCACTCACATTGGAAGTGCTATCAGTAGTCTTTGCAACTAGCCCTAAGTGTATATTTAAGTAGTTTTTATAAGTTGTTTGTGATGTTCATTATGCTTAAGTCTTGTGCCAAACTGTTTTCTGATGAAGGCAGCATTGTGCTTTATGCAAGANNNNGAAATCTCAAAATAATCACCATAAAGCTTCGAAGACTTATGGGAGAATAAACTAGGAGGGTCCACAAATATTACGATGAAATCCACAATGTTGGAATTATAAATGTTTAGGGCAGCCCAGACTAGAAGATAAGTCCAAATCACCATTAGAAGAATGAAATATGTTCTGACCCAAAATGTATCCTTGAAGTTTTTTCACCTTCAGTCTGAATAGAGAGAAGTAATCTTCAATTCATACAGCACCAACTGACTGTGCCATTTTTCATTGTATTTACTGTACTGAATATGTACATTCCAGAAGGTTCCTTCAGTGCTACACTGTTGTACTCTTTTTCCCAGCAATTTGAGGGTGTATAAATTGAACAAAATCATCAACAAGAACAGGCCATGCTCCTTCTTCATCATAATTAGAGATGTCACCGGCATTCACTGTATTGATAGGAAGACTCCAAATATTTTTTGGTATTGATTGTAATGGATGTTCCAACAAAAGTTTATTCCATAAGTCTGAGAATTTAAATTTAAGTCTTCCATTAAGCACTAAGTTCCAGTAGGCAATGGCCATTTCTAGATCTAATCCTTATTGTCCTGCATTCTTTGCAAAATTAAAAGTAAACTGGTAAAAATCCTTAAATTTTCCTGATTCTTTCAATTCGTGGGTATTTGAACCATTAGCTTTTCTGTGCTGTCACATCCTAATTCTGTCATGCCGCCTATGAACTCTGGCTTTGAGAGCTCACATTGTGCTGCTGCTCTGAACTCCCATGCAATGATCAAAACACTAATGCTGGCTGGATCAAGGGCCAGGTCATCAGAGAACTGCTGCATACCATCTACTCCAATTTTATTCTCATCTTGAGGATCTTTGTACTAGTGTATAGTTGTTCTAACTTTGTCCTGCCCAATGATCCTTTTATATTCTCTTATACATGAAGTTCAGGATTTTGGAAAAACATTATCTGTTGCAACATCTAATTTCCAGTCATTCTGAAAAAGACAATGTGCAGCAGTTTTTTCACTAGATTGTGTGAAGAACATAAACTGTCAAACTTTATCCTTCTGCAATGATTTCAACTTGTTAACGTTGGTGTCCTCCAGGCCTCTCCCCTCCTCCACCCACTCTGCAGTGAATGGACAGCAGTGACAGCTTCGGCAGCAGCTCCTCTCATGGGCTAGCCAGGCTCCCACTTATGCACAGCAGTCCCGGCATAGCTGGGGAGGCAACCCAGGCCTCAGAAGGCCCAAGGGGAGGAATGGGCAGGGGCAGCAAAGCGGAAGGCTTCCCCCAGGTGCAAGGATCCCCAGGTGGGGACAGTGGGTGCAGAGGCAAAGGAGGCAGGACAGACACTGCTGCCCTCTACATGCCGCTATCTTTGCGCTGCCCTGCCTTTGTCGGGTAACTTAGTAGTCATTGTGTCAGAGATTTAAATACTAGCAAAAAAGTTACTTGCCATAAGTACTTTATAAGCATCAATCCAGGAATTAAACTAAGAAAAAACAGAGAAGAAAATGAAAAAAAAAACCACTTAACCAAGAGGTACCTTCAGACTTCCAGCTTATCAAAGCCAAACCCAGTGGACAATGAGGTAGAACAATTTGCCACATCCACCAGGACTCTGAAATGGCAACAGTGGAAGTGACAAAGCAGATAAATGAGACGTTGGAAAATATCAAATCAGAAATAACTTCTCAGATAACTACAGAGATAATAAAATACATAGTGACTGTACAGCAGATACAGATTTTTAAAAAAATAGAGCTGCTTATAGAAATGATGGAAACCATGAATGCTCAACATAGGAAAGACATGGAATTCATGAAATATTCAATCAGATATCCAGGATATTAAAAATTCCACTGAAATTATATGCACCAGAATGAACTAATGTAAGAACACTCTCAGATATGGAAGAAAGATTTCTTGAAAACAGCAAGGTATCATGAAAAATCAATCCAACAGCTGCTAGATGAGGCAAAAAATAACAACATACGATTGCCTGGAGTTAATGAAAAAAGCAGACAATAGCACAAATGACATTAAAAAAAAAAACCCTGCTCACAGAAGTAATGGCAGAAAACTTCCCACACGCCACAGAATAAAGTTAGACCCGTATCTTTCACCATGCATTAAACTCATTTAAATGAATCAAAGATCTAAATACTAAAACAGAAACACAATCTACTAGAAGATAGAATTGGTAGAACTTTTAAAGATACTGGTGTAGGCTAAGATTTTGTGAAGAAAACTGTAATTATATAGGAAATAGCACCAAGAAGCAACTAATGGGATCTCATCTTATTAAAAAGCTTTTGCACAGCGAGAGAAACCACCAACTGAGTAAAGAGACAACCCAGACTAGGCAAAAAATTTTGCCAGCTGTACCTCACACAAAAGATTATATTTAGAATATATAAAGAACTCAAATAAAAGCAGACCTCCCTCATTTAAAATCCAATCCCAAAATGGGCATCTAAAATGAAAAGACACTTCTCAGACGAAGAAGTAGAAACAGCAAATAATATATGAAAAGTCTTTAACCACTGGTCATTTAAGAGATTCAAATTAAGCTGGGGAGATAGCTCAGTGGCTTAAGTGCTGGCAAGTGCAGGGTCCAGAGTCTGATCCCCAGTACAGGAAGAGGAGAGAGAGAGGGAAGGAGGGAAAGAGGAAGGAAGGGAGGGAGGGGGGAGGGAGGAGAGGGAGGGAGGAAGGGGAGGGAGGGAGGGGGAGAGAGAGAGAAAGAGAGAGAGAGAGCACGCAAGCGACTGACCACAAATGTTGGAGGAGCTGTGAAGAAAAAGGAACCTTTCTTCACTGTTGGTGGGAGTACAGACTGGTGCAACCACTGTGGAAATTCATATGGAGGTTTCTCAAAAATCTCTGCGCCATTTGACACAACTATTCCTTTTCTTGATATTTTCCTGAAATAATTAAAAGCATCCTACCACAACAATATATATGCACACCCATACTTACAGTGGCAGTTTGTTATAGTTAAATCTTGGAGACAGCCAGAATATCTATCAGAGATGAATAAACAGGATGTATTTTTTTTTAATCTATGATGCAGTACTGCTCTGCCATAAAGGATAAAGTTGAGAGATTTCTAGCTAAACAGATGAACCGTGAGACCATATTAAGTGAAATAAATCAGACTCATAATTTAAAAATTCACCTGCATTTCTGTACATGAAACACACAGGAATCACTCTGACAAAAGACATGAAAGACTTACACATTGAAAACTACAGTACTCTAAAAAAAGGAGATTAAAGAGAGTATCAGACCCAAGGACAGATAACAACCTGTCAGCATAAAAATGTTCTAAAGAAACTGGCTACGCAGTGTCCAATAGCTTTGGGCCT
>NDGN011391857.1:0-10405 GCA_002564285.1 Tympanoctomys barrerae
CCACCAGGGGGTGGGGCTGGCTGGCATGTGGTGCTGGGGGATCGAACCGCGGTCCCTGTACTTCGCGGTTGCTGACCAAAAGGAGTCCCGTGTTTCATATACAGGCATGTATATTTTCTAAGCATGATTAAAAGTCCCATTTTACAGCACAAGGAGGCTATATAACTTTAGTCTGTCTAGCATTACTGCCTAAAGTCAAGCAAGGAATACCAGTACATTTAGCATCTAGTTCAAATGCAACATATACAAGTACACAAATCATAAAAAATGTCCCATTAGAGAAATACCATAACCATAACCATAACCTTGTAGCATTTCCACATTTTAACTTAGATTTACCAACAACATTTTGATGAACATTTTCACAAAACCATATAAAAGACAAAGCATAAGCAAATATAAGCAATTTTAACCAAATTATATGAGACAAAACTGATGAGGCAGGACATGAACAATTATGAGCAATGGGCAAAGACACATCAACAGTTAAAGCATAAAAATGTGTTACCTAAGCAAGTCCCAATCCAGAATTTATGAAAGAAAAGCAAACCCATATCTCCGTCCAATGATCTCAGTGGGGAACCTCCAAAATGATACAGGGAAACCTCCAAATGGCACAGGGAGAAAAACTGCTCTCCCAACCTGAAAAGATACCTGGGACAAGTTCATGTTCTTTAAAACTGAAGAAAGAATTTTAGGAACAAATGTGCTTATGAGCAGAATATATTTATTGAGGGAAAGAAAGCTGCTATCCAAGAGAGAGACAGGAAGGGGACCTGAGTGGGTTGTCCCCCTCAAGTTTAGTTTATAAGACCTAGAATTTAGGATAGTACCAGAGTAATTAGACAACAAAAGAGTGTAATTTGTGGCTAGTGGAAGATTTGATATGAAGACAGAAACTATTGCAATCAAAGCTACATATTTACAGGCTTAAAACCTGGCAATTTATGTAGCATGAAGAGTTAATGTCTATCATCCCAATCGCTGCATGTATAGGCCATGGCCTGCACTGCTGTGTTTCTGTGGCAGGATTCCTATGCGTCCCATAGCATGTGTGGGCCTACCACATTCCTGGGTGGCCATGGTAGGGCACATGCACCCCACATCCCCGTCTGTCCTGTTGCACACAACCGCACGCTGTGCATCTCACATAAGCTCCCCTCACTCCAACACCTGTGTATGTGCTGCTGGAGCACCTAGATTATTGCCTGGACTATGAGTGAGTGAGATTCAGGAAGGCCTTCACTCACCAGTATTGCTAAGTCAGAGTCGCTTCCTATGAGCCGCTGTGGAGGGCACCTTGCAGTAAGTGGCCAGCTAAGCACTGGACATCCCAAAGAGGAGCAGCCCGCTCTCAGGGCTGGACCCCACTGTCCTGTGTGACTTGGGAATGGGCCCAGTAGAGTTGGGTGGGTGGAAGAAGCACTTGAAAGCTTCAGGCAGTGGCCATTTACCACATCTGTAGCTGTGCACAGTGCCATGTTGGGGGGGGCATTTTTATGTGGAGAAGCCCATATTTCCTTATCCCTTTTGCATAAAACCTGATAGTGTGTGAATCTTCAGAAATGTGTATCTTGTCTACTCTATCAGTGAATTTTCTCATTGTCTTCACTTTCTGAAGCAGCGCTGGAAGTCCTCTTTCATGAGAGTCTTCATGAGATCAAAGCTGCAGAGTACTATCTACAGGAAAGGCCGGCTCGTAAAAATACTGCCATGTCCTTGCCCACCTTGCTCAGCAGGCCTGGCACCATAGCTTGCCTGGCTCGCCCCCAAGGTCCAAATGAACCAAATGTGAGCTGATTCAGGACACTGAGGCGGCCACAGCGGCGCAGCTAAAGACACTGATGAGGGATTTCCAGAGCTCTTCAAAAGTGGCAGGAAGATGGGAGAGAGTGTTTGAAGAAAAAAGGCATATTTTGAAGGGGATTCATGGCAATGTATCTTTTATTTTAATTTTTTTTTTGTACCAGGGATCAAACCAGGCAGATGCTTATTCTGCAGAGCTATATCCCCAGCCCCTTATTTTAATATTTTTTTAAAAAATTTAAACATTGTATTATTTGGTCATACCTTGTACATACAGGAAATAGATTGGTATGTAGTATACCTATAGCATTAAATGTTCATGTGGAAAAGGATAGTGAAAAAGCCACCTAAGGAGGACCTTGATGAACAAAACATTGAGAAGCACAGAAAATGCTAAAAATTAAACATCTGATTTCTAGCACTTTCCAGCTATCTGCCTCCAGTGACATGCAAACTCCGGAAGCAGGAGAACCTGTCGCTTGTTCTCAGCTGTGTCCTCGGTGCTTCCGGCAGCGCTGGGCTGTATGAGGTGCGCAGGTGACATCAGGTGAAATGAATGGCCAAATGAACCAACAAGTCCCAGTGCCCGGGTCGACTCTCCTCAGCCTTGTGTTTGACACACCAGGACTTTCCCAGCCGCAGAGGAGCTGGGGTCTCTCCGGGGTGTTTGTAATAGGTTGAGGAGGCCCCCAGGTTTCCTTCCTTGGCCTGCGCTCCCCACACTGGTGCCCACCATGAGCTCTGCTGCTGGCCTGAGCTTGCTTGTTCTGCTGTTCTCCTCCCTCTCCCGTCCAGTCCCTCCACTCCTGGTGCCCTAGCTATAGGATCCAGCTACGGCTTCAGCTCAGTCCATCAAGACAAAGGACAGATGACTCAGGATGAAACTGAGGCAGAAGATAAAAGGCCATGGTGCCAGCCTGAGGGGCCTGTGGGAGGGCCCACCCAGAGTGTGAGGTCATCAAAGGCAACGGGGGTCACCTTTAGCAGACCAGCACAGTGATGAGTCTGTGGATGCCATTCAGTGGCTCCAGTATTTTCTAAACTAGTACAGTATGTCCAAATGGCACGCTTTGCCCAGAAGTGATTTAGTTTTGATGGAAAGAGGAGCGATGATGGAAATGATGGTTGGGTGTGGGGAGACCATGAGAACACACAGGGGCCCCAGGAGCTGGCGGGATGGCTCGGGCTGGGGAGTGGAGTCCAGTGTTAGAGCAGCACAAGTATGCATGAGGCCCTGGGTTCGATCCTCAGCACTGTGAAAGGAGCAAAAACAAAACTAAAAGGGATGTCAGAAACACTTACCTGACTTTACTTTGCCTGGACTCAGGCCCGATTTCCTGCAGACACTAGCAGGGAGTGTGTGCTGCCTTGGACTCGCGGCGGGTGAGGCAGGTTTTGACAACTTGATGCCTGTTTTTCTATAACCAACATCTTGAGAAAGAGCTGAGGCATATGTATGTATATGTATGTAGGATATATATGAAAAGATACTGTTACAGGAGCTTGACCTTATGCGAGTGTGGCAGCCAGCTGCAGTCTCTGCGGAGCTGACGTGCTTGTGTTTCAGGCTGGAGCCCGAAGGTCAGGAAGTTGGGAAGGGAAGATGGACACTGTCTTCTACTCAGGCTGCCCCAACCAGTACAACACCACTGTCCACAGGGCCAAAACATGACGTAGTTTTCTCACAGCACTGGGGACTGAAAAGTCCAAGGTGAAGGCCCGGCAGCCCTTAATTTCTGATGCGAGCTCTCTTGTGGACTCGCAGGCAGCTGCCGTCTCAGGATGTGCTCATAGGACCTCTTTTCCCAGAACATGGGAGGGAGAGAGCGCGTTGCTCTTCTAAAGATGCTAATTCCTTTGGACTGAAGCCCCACCTTGTAGCCTCATTTAACCTTAATTACTTTTACTAAAGGTTTTATGTCCAAACACAGTCATATTGGAGGAGTTGGGGTTCAACAGAGGAATTTTATGGGGACACAAATAGTCTGTAACACATAAAAGAGGAAAACAGCTCGAACTTTCAAGTGGAAGCTGGAACCCCCGGGGTGGACTGGAAACCGCATTGGTGTCTTCCGCCTCTGACCTCGGTGCGCACGTCCTAGAGGACAGCCCGGTGTGCCTTACCAGGGAGCCAAGTGGCAACGGCCAGGGGGTGGAGAAGGGCCGGGAGGGCCTGGAGGGGTGGAGCGGTTGTGGGCCAGGCTGCTGCTGTCTCCCAGGACCAAGTCAGCAAGTGGATGACAACCTGTGTGCGTCGTGTCCCTTTTGCACTCCGGATGTCCCCCTGAGGATCTCCTGTGAGCCACTGTAATCAGAAACATCCAGGGCAAGGAGTTCTGGGAAATGTAGTCGAGTCTATGCAAGTCGTGGTCTCTGAAGGGGAACCGTGTCTCAGGCTGGGGAGATGGAGTCATTAGCAATCCCGGAGTGAAAGGTGAATAGCTCAGAAACAGAAAGGCAGCGGGAGCTTTGCTTTTCAAAAAAGAAAAAAAGACAATGGTGCAAAGATCAGAAGAATGGGATGGTGAGGAAGTGCTGGCTCAGAATGAGAAGGATGAGAAGGAAAAAACAAGGTGGAGCTGTGGCAGTAGGCAGAAAAGAGGCAGGAAAAGAGCAAAGGCATGCACTAATTTGTGAAGCAAGTTATAAGTAGCCAGCTCAAAATGAGAGGCCAAGCAAGACTCCGGGAGCAGGAGCATGTAAAGGCAAGCTCGCCCCTTTCATTCCTCCGACCTGGCAGTACTGGAGTCCTGGTGTCACCATGTCTAATGTCCATAAGAATGGCTGATATGAGCCTTTTCCTACATTATTTGAAAAGGGTCGTGAAGTTGGCACGATCCCCACCACCTTCCCCCCTACGCATTGGAGATAGTTGCTTGAATTGCCTTCCTAAAAAGGAACAATCCTTATTTTTTCTTGAGGGGGCTGAAGACAATGGAAAAATTTGGAACGAAGGAGTTGAAACATTACAGAAAGATCATTTTCTGAACTAGGATGGAACGGAGACAGAGAGCAGCATCGAGCCTTGTTTTAGGATTGAGTCTTGGAAGAGGAGATGGGAATGGTCCTTGAAATTGTATATAGCATTTTGCCCAGAAGTCCTTTGAGGACTGGTACAAAGATTGCATGCCTGGGAGGTAAGTCTCAGCTGAGTGCCACAGCCAGCTTGTTACAACCTCAGGCCCTTCACATGCCACGTAATGATGATATGCAGCGCTGTGTCACTGGAAAACTGGGGAAACCAATTGTTAATGTATTTCTTCAACAACTGGAGTGAGTATAGGTTACATGCCCAGCACTATTCCTTGTGGGTGGGGGGTGGACATGAGGGTGGGGAAAGAAAGCCAGGGGGGCATGCTTGCTCTTGTGGAGATCACTGTGTAGCAAGAAGAGAGAAAAGCAAACAGATAATTTATCACTTAACCTCTTAACATCTCATGTCAGGGAAGTGATCTGTCCATGTCATCCTGGGAGACGGTTCTTACTTCCTTTTTGCAAATGCTGAAGCGGCAGTTCCTCCCGCAAGAGCTCTCTGCTATCAGTTGCCAAACATCCGACTCAGCCCAGGTCTTCTGACTGCACAGATTCCCCTTCTGAAGAAGAACACACGCGTGCAGTTCTCACATGCTCATGCCACTTGAGTGACGGCATGTGGCAGCTGGCTGTGACTTCATACACTAAGAAAATGTACTTAGGCAGATGTTTAGTTGACAACAAGAAAGGTAAGTATGATCCTAATGAGTGCATTTGAAAGTTATTGCTTGCTACAAATACAGACGGTTGTGTATATCAACGCAGGAGTGAGTTCAAAGCAAGAAACCAAGACTCTTGGGGCAAGAGAAACCAGCCACGCCTGGGAAGCAGCCACGTCTGGGACTCAGCCACATTGTCCTTACCACAGATTCAAATGATGTTGCATTTCTACTACTAACATGATGCAGAGTTTCTACTACTATAAAGACGAGGTTGTTAGCACAGAAATAAGAGAAGCAGGTGGAAGCGCATGAGAAAGAGAGGAGGGCCTTTGGACTGGCTGATCCAGCAAGGCCTTGGGAGGAGCTGCTACTAAGCAGCAGGAAGGAGGCGAGCAGGTGAAGGTTGGAGGAAGCCCACTTGGAGAAAGGGTAGACGCATGCAAGGCCCTGCAGCAGGAACAGCTCATTGCGCCCGAGGAATGGGGTGAGGTGTGGAGCAACCGGAAGCGGGTGAGCAAGTGGGACAGGAGAGGGCAGCCAGATCTCGCGGGCTTTGGAGCCCTTGGCGAGGAAGGTCAACTTCTCAGAGAACATATGAAGAGTTTAAGCAGCCGCGGCAAGCTCCACTTGAAAGGCGGCCCTTACACAGGACTTCCAGACTTCTTTGCTTTTTTAGAGATTATTGTGCACTAGATCATTCACGCGCGTCAGATTTGAAAATAAACAAGATGAAAAGCCGGGACTTTGGGAATCTCAGGCAGAGTAAGGAGGCTGCTAGATGCTGGCTGCAGTCTGGACATCTGGGTCGTGGGAGCCACTGCAGATCGTGTGCCGATTCTGTGGTTGCCGCCACAACATTTCTCCACCAAATATGCCTGCCCTTGAGGTGACCCTTTCCACGTCTTGTTCACTGTGTCCTAGCAGATTAGCATCAAATGATTGGGAGTTACTATGATAGCAATGAATGTGTCATCCATTCCAGGTCTTGGGGTTCCTAAAACCATTTCAAATGCCTAAATTGTGACAAACCCCTTAAGCTCTGGCTCTAACTAAACTGGCATTCCAAAGTGCACAGTGAGCCAGGAGAGGAGTCGGGGCAGGGTGTCCCCTGCTCTGCCTTGCTCAGGCAGTCCCTGGCTTAAACTACAAGCTCCAATTTCCCTTTGTCCGGTGGGGTAACCGAGGTGTCCTTCTTTGCAACTTTAATGTCTTAGTTACTTTTCTCAGTGCGGAGACAAAACACCTGATGACACACAAAGGAAGAAAGGGTTATTTGACTCGGAGTTTGTAGAGGTTTCCATCCAGTGGTGGCTGGTTCTAAGGCAGGGCGGCACGTGGCAAAGGGGCGCCACAGAGGAGAACCAGTTCTCATGGCAGGCAGATGAGAGCCCATTAGTCCTTGTTCTGTCCCTTATGTTTTATGTGAGCTACCTGCCCTGGGTGGGTGTCACACTCACACCTCTCCAGTAACCAGAACGATGCCAAGCCAATCAGTGGACGGACTTGGAGATCGTACACCCTCTCTGAGCCGCCCCCGTAAATGCACGAGGCTTTCAGGGGACATCTAGTCATAAGATATAGCACCAAGTATAGTTGATATACAAGAATGACATATGTAACGTGCACGGTTCAATGAATTGGACATAGGCAAACACCCCTGCCGCCATGTCCACCATCAGGGAAATGAGCTCCCAGTGTTCGCTGTGTCATTTTATTATTTCTACTTGTTTGTGTACTAAGGACACCTAACCTGAGATCTCCCTTCTTAACAATTGTAAGCGTACAGCACAGTATCATTAATCGCCACCATTGTGCCGCCTAATAGATCTCTAGTGCTGGCCCAGCATGCACAGCTGAAAGTATCCAACTGCTGGAAACTGGGCCATGTCTTCCTCCTGCGAGCCCCTGCAGCCACTGCCGCCCTCTCTACCTGTCTGATTTATCCTATCACAGAGTCATCATATAAGAGAAGGCTCGGGCAGCATTTGTCCTCCTGTGACTCTTATTTTACACAGGTCATAGTCAGGGTTTTCAGGGGATTAGATTTCATTAGGACACATAATGTAAAGGATTATTTTATACTAGTCACCCCAAAAGTAACATACAAAAGGGTGCAGGAAATCTACGCATGCGCTGGAGCCTAAGCCTCCAGCTGAGGCTTGGCTTCCACAGCAGTGTCCTGCGCGGATCCGAGGACCTGGCCCATGGCAGTGCCCTTCTCAGGTCCAGCTGGAGGCCGGGAGCCCAGGACAGCATCTCGGGCAAGTCTGTCTGAAGGATCTGCACAGGGAAGGCCCAAAGGCCGGCGGAGGAAGCCAGAAAGCCTGCACCAGTGCGGTGAAGGGTATGTGCCAGCAGGCTGAGGGAGTGCCCTGCAGCCGGGACACTCAAAGTAAGGACCAGAGCTCGCCTGAGGAGAACCGCGGCCATCCGCAGCGACAGCGAGGACCCGAGCTCCTCGGCCGACGGGAGCAGTTGCCTTCACAGCAGCGCACCGTCTTCCCTTCTGGTTCTCCTTTCCATGCAGCCGCCAGTGATCCGCTGGGTATTACAGCGCACCGTAGCGGATCCGCTACACACCGCACAACGTGCTCCAGGTTCATCCAAGTTGTGGGACGGGGGATGTCTTTCTTTTGAAAGGCTGTATTATATTCCAATGTGCATTTCTACCACATTTCGTGTATCCGGCAGTGGACAGTTAAGTTGTTTCCATGTCGTGGCTTCCATGAAGGGTGCAGCAATGAGCTTGGATAGGAGACTCTGCTGGCTTGTCGTCTCAGTTCTTTTGGATCTGTTCCCCCAAGGGCACTGCTGGGATTGTGATTTTGGTGGGAATCTCCACACTATTTTCCATAAGAGCTGAAGTATTTTGCATTCCCACTGAGCATGAAAGTTCCAGTTTCAGTGTAGGGTGTGTGTGTGTGTGTGTGTGTGGTGTGTTGGGGGGGGTACCTTAACAGGTATAAGGCAATATTATTCCTGGACGATTAGTGAGGTTTAATATTTCCCACATATTTATATGTCTGCTTTCAAGACATGTCTAAGTCATTTGTCCATTTTTAGTTTGTTTTGCTGTATTGTAGGAGTTCTTTATATTTTGCATATTACATTCCTTATCAAATAGACCGTTTGGAAATATCTTCTCCCATTCTGTGGGTTGGATCTGAATTGGGTTTCAGCTTTGCTGTGCAGCTTTGCCGTTGATGTGACTCCACTTTTATGTTTTTGGCTGTGCTTTTGGTTCATATCTGAGAAATCCCTCGAGAACATTGCCAGCAAGTGTTCCCTCTATGTTTTCTTCTAGGAGGTTTATGTTTTAGGTCTTAATTTTAACTCCCTAATCTACTTTAGGTTGATTTTTGTGTATGATGTAAGATAATGTCTCATTCCTTCATATGTGGACATCCAGTTTTTCAGCATCTTTGGTGAAGAGATGATCCCAATCCCCACTGAATATTCTTCACATCCTTGCTGAAGAATTGACCAAATACACATTGGTTTATTTCTTAGCTGCTCCACTGATTTTTCTGCATGTATGCCAGTATAATACTATCTCAATTACCATAACTTTGTTATATATTTTGAAATCAGGATCTCTAATGCCTCCAGCTTTATCTTTATCAAGATTGTTTGGGGGAAATGAGATTCCTTTGTGGATATGTGTGAATTTTGGATTGTTTTTCGTTTTTTTTTTTAATTAAGCGCATCATTGGTACATTTTAGATATACATAATGATCCATCCATCACGGGGACTTTGTACTTATACATGATCCATCTTAATTCTTTTTTCCCGTTCCCCTCATTATTTACAAAAGCTTTGTTTCCATTTTTTCTTTTCTCTACCTTCCTCTCCCTTCTTCCTACTCCCTAGCTCCACTTCCCACTTGAGCACTTCCTTCCTAATTCCAATGTCTCCCATATACCTTGGTCCTCATTTATACTCTCAGTTTCTCACACTATAGAAATAATGCAATATTTGCATGTGTGTCCAATTTATTTCACTTAAGAGTATGGTCTCAAGGTGTTTTTGTGAAAATGTCATTGGTCTCTCAGTGGGGTCAGCATTTATTCTGTGAATATCTTTGAATAGGTACTATGGACATTTTAGCAAGTTAAATCTTCTGGCCCATGAATGTCAGTTATTTTTCCACTTACTTGTGTCTTCTTTTACAGTTTTACAGTTTCAGTACACTGAGTCTTCAAATTTGCACCTCCTTGGTTAAATTTATTCCCAAGCATTTTAGTCTTTTAGATTCTTTTGTAAATGTGTTTCTTAATTTTGTTTAGTAGAGCTTGTTTAGTTATTGTTAATTTATCATTATTACTTTTTATGTATGTGGTGCTTGGGATCAAACTCAGACCTTGTGCTTGCCAGGCAGGCACTTATGACTCTGAGCTATCTCCCCAGCCCCAAGTTTGGTATAGCTTGTTTAAAATGTATAGAAATGTCAATGATTTTTGTACATTGATTTATATCCAGGAACCTCACTGAGTTTAAGAAATTGTAATATTTTTGTTAAATCTTTAGGTTCTGTACATATAAAATTATGTCATCTTCACTTGGAGATAACTTCCTTTCCTTTGATTTAAATGCGTTTAATTTGTTTTCCTGGTCTAATTGCTCTGGGTAGGACTCAGTATTGTGTTGAGTTAAGTCACAAGAATATGTATCCTTTTCTTGCTTTCAATCTCAGAAGGAAAACTTTCAAGTCTTCTCTATCAGCTATGACGTGGGCTGTGGGCTGTGGGCTGTGGTGGCACATGATGTCGGCTGACGGTGAATCCCTCCTGCACTGACTTGGTTGGCAATTTTTATCATGAAAGGCACTGAAGTTTGTCAAATGTTCTTTTCTGATCTGTTGAAATGATTGTGCATGTTGTAGCTCAAAAATCAAATGACAGC
>NDGN011391862.1:0-14936 GCA_002564285.1 Tympanoctomys barrerae
GAACTCAGGCCCTTGCACTTGCCAGGGAAGCACTTATTTTACTGAGCCATCTCCCTGGCCCCTGTTTTTAAGTGTTAAGAGTATTTTGGGGGTATAAGACTACAAACTGATTTGTGAGACCAGTGAAATCAAAAGAACTTGAAAGGTCATGGTTCTTATGGTCTTTCTTGCAGCTTAGCCAATTTGTTTCATTTCATTACTTTCTTTGGCTCTCTTTAACAGTTTATAACAATCAGCCTATGACCTCAGCACTAGGGAGGCTGAGGCAGAAAGACTGTCATGAATTCAAGGCCAGCGTAGGCTACATAGTAAGGTCAAGGCAGGCCTGAACTACATAGCAAGACCTTGTCTCAAAAACAAAGTGCAATACTGTTCAGATATTAAATTTATTGGCTGCTAGGGTAAAGTCTTCAAGAAAACCCTTATCCATCAAAAGACTTAAATAGTTGAACTTTCCAAGGCATGGTGACATTTTCTCCCTAATTGGAAGGAAACCATCAAAAATGGCATTATCTTATTAGATCTTGTTTTAAAAACAATGGCAAGGGCTGGGGAGATAACTCAGTGGTCTAAGGGCCTGCCTGACAAGCGCAAGGACTTGTGTCTGATCCCTGGTACTGCATGCTGTGCCTACCCCAACATGGAGTGTGGTGGTGTACACCTGTGATCCCAGTGCTGGGGAGGCTGAGACAGGAGGATCACTGCGAATCCAAGCTGTGTAGAGAGACTCCACCAAATAAATAAATAAATAGTAAAAATGATGGCAGGAGTGGCTGTATTGCTTCTGGTCTCTTCCTCTGTGTCCCTTCTTTATTTTTTTGATATCAGGAATCAAACTTGGGACCTTGTGCTTGCCAAGCAGGTGCTTGTGCCACTGAGCTATATCGTCGGCCCTGGGTCCCTTCTTGTAAGAAAACCAGAACCCTTACCTTGGACTTGCCATCCAGATGAAGGAAAAGCTTCTTAACCATTCCAGCTTTGGGTTTCCTCTTTCTTTTGGTACACTTGATGGTGCTCCAAAAATTCTGAAGAATCTCCCTGAGGTTTTTTAGCCTCCTGTACATTGTCATTTAAAATGTATGGGAGGCTAAACAAAATTAATACTCTATAGACTCATCTTTGAAATCCCATTAGTAGGCTTCTCCTATAATTTTTGAGATGGGGCAATCCAGGATCATTTGGGTCACAGTTTGGTTCTATTTTAAGGGTAGTTCCACTGGCCAGTGGTCTAGCAGTACTCACTGGTCACACTAGATGGAGCCATTGAGATGGAGCATAATCACAGGAGCCAAGGATCAGTCCAAGTAGGAGCACAGTTAGCAACAAAGGAGGCAAATCTCTCATGTGGGATAGATTGTCCTGGTACAAAGAGCCGCTGGTTTTTTTCCAATTAAATCAAAAGCAGATAATATGATAATGTATCCAAATTATTCTAACTGGTTGTCTGTTTCCAGACAATACTAAACAACTGATTGCTCTGCTTGAGCATTAAGAGGACTCCAGCTAAATTGGGTACTCAGGCACAGGAAAGGGATATCATTTTAGGCAACCCTCCCTGCCAAAGATTTTTTGCCTCCTGTTGGCCCACATAAAGAGGCAGAGTGGCTGTGGCTACTAGTTGAACAGCTAGTGGTGGTGGGACCATTGCTGGAGAGAGCACTTACAATTTTTTTTTTTCCCGTTGTGTAGGGCAAGAACAGGATAAGGTTTTTCTTTTTCTTTCTTTTTTTTTTTTTATTTTAGGGAAGGGTCTATAGGGTGTTCAGGGTCTCACGACTAGATCAGACTTGTAGTGATCTGCCTGTTTACAGCCTCTCAAGAGCCGAGATTCCAGGTGTGCACCACCATGCCCAGTCTCACCACATCCTGGGGATGGGGCCGGCAAGGCAGGCCCGGGGAATGAACCCCAATTCCTGCTTCTGCTCGCAGGCGCTTTAACCCGCTGAGCTATTTGGCCAGCCCTTTGCATGTTGAACTATGTGTGATTTGCTATCCATGTTAAACAGGTTCATTTTGTTAAAGTACCAGGAAGTACTGCCCACATGGGACTTCTTCCATTTGCTTTCTCTTAATAAAGTATATAATTCTTATTGCTGAATTTTACCATAACATTTAATAGCAAGGCCTTTTGAGTCTTAAGAAAACTGAGGCCAAAGAACTGTACCAAACAAGGTAATTTTGCTTTTTAACAGCTCATTTATTTTTTTCCTTTCTGAAACAGGATCTCACAATGCAGCACAGGCTGGCCTTGAACTCACTTTATATCCCTGGGTGAGCTCGAACTCGCAGTGATCCTCCCGTCTCAGCTTCCCTAGTAGCTGGAATTACAGGCGTGCCCCAGCACGACCTGCTTCACAGGCTCATAACAAACTGCAATCTGGAACCAAACGAGTTACCTGTGACACGGGCAAACAAAACACATCTTACTAAACTAATTTTTGAATGAACAAAGAGACACCTGACAATTTCTTATAGTGCTTGCCTAAAGAGTGTCACTTTTATGAAATTATCATGTTTGGGGAGTGCTCTTGTACAGAACCCATGGGATCAAATACAAATGGGAAGAGAATTTTGAGGTCGCCTGTGCCAAGGCGACTCACTGATGGATTAAAATGGAAAATGAATCTAATTTTTGTAGTTTCTCGGCACTAAGTAATTTTGCATGGAGCGTGAACAACTCCGTCGGAAGACAATATGGTTATGTCCCCAAGGTGGTAGCTGTAGGGACTGTTCTGGGGTCCGTCCCGGTATTCGGGTTAGCCCATCACAGGACAAATTTTCCGCCTGTTCGCTCATTAATGCTGTCCGTTTAGTAGCCCCTCCCAACGTCTGCTAGAAGTACTGTATTCCCAGAGTTCCCGGCGGCTTCCATTGACGTTACTTCCGGGAAAAGTAACCTTTTTTCGGCGGTTGGAAGCTTGTGCAGCTCTCGCGACATTTGCTCCCGCGAGATCTGCTTGCTCACTCTAGCGATGACATCCTTCTCCTCCTCCCCGCCACCTTTCGGCAATCTTCGCCAGTCCCAGCCCCGACCAATCTGCACTCAGATGGCATGGATGAGGGTCTACTCCTGAACCCCGGTCCGCGCGGGGCGTCAGGTGGCAGCGGCGGGGTACGAGCTGCACAAGGTCGACGGCAGCGGCACTGCGGGCAGCCATGGGCTGGTGACTAGCAGAGAGCGTGGGCGGAGTGGGAGTAAGCCAGCCGAGTAACGGCTCGATTGTTCTGGCCTGGCTATGGCGCCTCTCCTCCCCCCCGCCATGGCTCCCCGTGTCCCTGCTCCGCTCCTCTCAGTGAGTGAAAGTGGCCGCCGCCGCCGCCGGCCCAGCGCCCGCAGCCGCCTCAGCGCCGCCGCCATCTTGGGGTCCCAGGAGCCGCCGAGGGAGCGAGCTAGGAGCGTTCACGTCCAACGCAGTCACCGTTCCACGGCCTCAGATAGCGAACCGCGGCTCCACAGTCGGCGGGGCGACCCCCCCCTCCAGACCCCGCCCGCCCCCCGACCCCCCCGCCGCCGCCGCGGCGGCGGGGCCCCACGGCCCGAGGTGAGGTGACTGGACGTGGGCGGGCGAGCGGAGGGGGGTCGTGTAGGCCTTGGTGCACCCCTCTCTCCGGGCGAAGGCTGGGCCGCGTCTTAAAGGGGCCGTCGCCCCCGGCCCTTGTGGATTTGTTGGGGTTAGTAGGGAAAATGGGTGTGGACACTCCCCACAGGGTTGGGACTTCGGGGACCTGGGCCTCGTCCTTTCCTTCCCTTCTTATATCTCTGGAGATCCGGGGTCACGCGGTGACCTTAGCTACCCGAGCAAGCCCGTGGGGCACCCACACGTGGGGTGTGTTAGACCAGGTGCACGTGGGACCCGGTGGGGCGGTGTCGGGCTAACACGTGTGTGGGTTTGGGAGCGGGGAGGGGCAGGGCGGAGGCTGGTCGGACTGGAGTGGAAACTAAGTGGGGATTCTACCTGTCAGTTAAAAAAAATGAGATCCAGGGGCTCGATAATGTGTCAGTTTGTGGGAAGCAGGCTGAGATAAGTGTGAATGGTGTGCGCTGCTGGCTAGTGTAGGTGGAGGCGGGCTAACACGTGCACAGACTTAGGAGTGTGTAGGTGACAGCCCTCGGTGTTTTTAAGCTTTTGTAGGGAGTCTAGCCAAGTGTCATCTTATTTTGACATTCTTTCCTGAGCCTGCTGCTGCTGATGAAAAGTACTACTTCCGTAATCACCGAGGATGGAAGCCCCCTACAGTTTAGGAGTGATAGAGCCTAACAAGGCATTTAACTCTGTTTAACAACCAACCAGCACTGCCCACAATTCTTTGATTCGCACACTCCTCTAAGTTTCATGTTGGTACACTTTTTAGGAACGGGAGAGGTGGGGTATGGGGGGGATATAAAGACTTGGATATTGACTCTTCTAACGTAACAGGTAGACAGCTTAATTTTCCTGTCAGTGACTTACATCATTTCATTTACCAGATTTCATTATGGCTTAACACTGGCAACTTTTTTTAAAAAGCAACTTTGTTGAGATAGATTTCATATACCAAAATTTTTAGCCAAATTTGGTACAGTTAAGTTTTTATTATATGCATAAGATTATGTATCTGTTAATTCTTCACCTGAAAAATAAGTTCTGGAAGCCCTTTATACTGTCACCATATTCCCTCTCAACTCCTAGTAACTACTGATCTGTTTTCTGTCTACAAATTTGCCAGCTCTGGACCTTTCTATTTTGTATAAATAGATTAAAATATGTGTCTCCTTGCAACTGGCTTCTCACATTTGATGTTTTCAATGTTTATATGTATAAATGTAGATTTTGGGTTTTTTTAAAATCACCAAATGATGTTATACTGTGTTGTGGTTGTTTTTTATGCTTGAATGTCTCAAGCTTATTTTTCTATAACACAATTTGACATTGTCAGGCTTTTTTTTTTGTATAGATGTATTTGGTTATTGCAGGGTCTCACTACGCAGCTTGGATCCCTGGGTGGGACTGGCGCAGCACAATGTAGTACTGGGGATCCAACCTCAGTCCCAGTGCTTGCCTAAGCAGGTGCTTTAGTCCAGCAAACTATCTCACCAGCCCCACTTTGGTCTTTTTTATCCATGGTTTCTGCATCCATGAATTTAACTAAACTTAGGTTGAGAATATTAAAAACTCTAGAAAATGAAAACAAAAACTTTAAATATGCTGCAGGCTGCGCACTATGGTCACTCTGAGGATGAAGTGATTGTAAGCATTCTCTGCTGTGGCCTCCCTTCATTTTACAGATTTTGAGTCTCTTTCCCTGCCCTTGTTAGAGCATGTCCATTTTGTCCCTCTCTTTTACTTCAGAAGTTTGATGTGTGGTGATTGCATCTACTGGATGAGCACAGACTTTTTTCCTCTTCTTATTGTTTCCCAAACAATACAGTGTAACAACTACTTACACATAATTTACCTTGAGTTAGGTATAGTAAGTAATTTAGCAATGATTTAAAGTATATAGGAAGATGTTTGCAGGTTACATACAATGCTACATCATTTTATATAAAATACTTGAGCATCATCAGATTCTAGTATGAGAGGAATCCTGAAACTAATCCCCAAGATACTGAGAAATGACTGTTTAATGCTGCATAATGATATTAGGACCAGATATGAACTACATATACAGTGGTGCCAGTCCTTTATGTCCTAGTTATATAGTATGTTATGTCATCCAACTTTGTAAGCATACAATAACAGAAGTAAAATCATATTTCTCAGAGTATATCCATGCTGTGAAGTGATGCATGACTATATGTGAAAGTTGCATACCTTTTAGATTCAAAATAAAATTTTAAGTGATTAAATTTCATTATTTTAGTTTACTGTGTTCTTTTCTTGTTTTTAAAAAATTCGAACTGATTTCTTACTGTTTTTTAATAAGTAGCTATAGAAAGCACAGATGCAGATGTGAGTAGGAAAGTTATAACTAATAAAAACATTTTGAGTATGTGAGAGTGGAAATGTAATTAAGGCAAAGCAACAGATCATAAGCTTTGGTGCTATACTTTTAGTTTATTTTTATTTGTTTGTTTTGCGGTACTGGGGATCGAACTTGGGACCTTGCACATGTCATGCCAGTCAGGTGCTTATGCCACTGAGCTGTCTCCCTGGCCCTATAAGGTGATATAATAGATCTGATTGGTAGTTACTTTTGGAGGCACTGAGTTAAATAAGGAATAATTAAAACACACTTTTTTTCCTGCAAGGTAAAAGCTGGCTTAGAGAATTAACATGTCAGTGTATAAGTGCACAGAAAATACAAATGTTAGAGCCTGTGGATTTTAGAGTTTTTTATTTATTTTTTGTTTTTTTAGGGAAGGGACTACAGTGTGTTCAGGGTCTCACTACTAGATTGGATTTGTGAACCACCTGTTTACAGCCTCCGAAGAGCTGCAATTACAGGTGAACATCACCACACCCAGTCTCAATTGCTGTCTCAGTGTTCCCTGGGGGCAAGGCCCCGGGGTCTAACTCAGACAAGTTTTTTTTTTTTTTTTTTTTTTTTTTTTTTTGTGGTACCAGGGATCGAACTCAGGACTTTGTGTTTAACAGGCAAGCTCTTACTCTACTGAGCTGTCTCTCCAGCCTCTAGAGTAGTCAAAATGGGATAGGATTAATATGAAAAGAGTTTTTTCGAGATTTAGACTGGCTTTGAACATGTTGTGATCCTCCTGGCTGAGACCCCCACTTACCCCCTAGATTACAGGTGTGGGTTACCATGTCCAGTCCAAAGAGTTTTAACGTTGAATGTTATCATGATATTTTGATATGATGGGCTATAGCATGTGGAGGATAATAAAAGAATAGGAACTGACGTTAAATACTACTTAGGAGACATAGTAGGTTATTTTAATCCTCACAGTCATACATATTCACATTTTATAGATGACAAAATTGAAAATTATTGAGATAATATAACCAAGTAAATGATAGTATCTTGCTATGGAGGCTTTTCTGCCTTCGTAAGAATATTCTGAAGACTTGTAATGAAGCCCAAAATTATCCATAATTCTTTATAGACATCTAATCAAAAAGTTTGGGGCCGGGAAGATGGCTCAGTTGTGTAAGTGTCTGCCTGGCAATTGCAAGGTTCTGAGTTTGATCCTAAATACCAAAAAAAGTTTGTTACCTGAGCTCTAGTCTTTGCACTACAGAGTCCTGGACACATGGCTAAGTTATGGGACACAACACTGGTCTCCATAATAAGAGTAGAATTACTGACTTTCAAATCATGTTCACAACATGAATGTGACTTAAAGGAAAGCAGTCAGTGATTGTTTAAGGAGAAACCTGGTAGTATAGTGGAAAGACACTGAGTTTGGATTTTAAAAGGCTGGAGCTTGAGGCTCACTGGGAAAGTTACTAAACTGTTTTTGAGTTTCAGCTCTTACCTGTAAAATGGAGATCATAATTTCTACTTCTGTTACTAAATGATGTATTAAACAGTATATTGGAATGAAAGTTTGTTTTCTTTGAAGAAAGATAGCAAAGGCTGTGACAAACATTTAGTTTTGACTTGGAAGAGATTTTGTAGTAGGAAAGAGCAACATATGGACATGGGATTTTCTCAGGGTATTTAAATATGGAGTATTATCTTTTGGGAATGCTACTACAAATACTCTTATTTCTTGTAAAAGAACAAATAAAGTGCCTCATGTTTTGCATGTGACAGCTTTTCTGGTAAGAAGTTAGTGACCTAATGTACATTAATAAAATTTTTGGAAGAAGTAAAAAAAAATGGATAAATATTTCATATCTGTGTGCATGAACTGAGAAATGACTAATAACATGGTAAAAAAAAAAGATAAACTAAGTGATCAGTTCATTGTTGAGAATGTTGGTAGAATATATTGCTAGAAAGATTAATAAAATGTTAGTCATGCCCAAGAAGAATGTTAAAAAAGATGCTGTAGATATAGTATGGTGATAAGAGCACACGCCTCACACATGGAAGGCCTGGGGCTAATCTCCAGCACCAAAACCAAAACCAAACAAACCCTTCCAAAATCTACATTACATTACTTTGGTAAGAAACCGCAACATGTATGCTCTTAGACTTTTGAATTGGTTCCAATTGTCCCTCAAGCAAAGACAAATTACTTGGGCATGGTGTGCACTTCTGTAATCCAGGCAGTCTCGGAGGCCGAGGCAAGGAAGGTTAGAAGTTCATGGCCATTCTGAGTAACTTAGTGCCTCAGTGGGATCTTGTCTCAATTTTAAAAAAAGGACTGAAGGTGTATGTAGCTCAGTGCAAACAAAAATCCTGAATTTAATCCATAATAATACAGAAAACCAAAACAAAGCAAAAATGAAAGAAAAAGAAAAAGAAAAGAATAAACAGGAGGGAGATTTTCAGTAAAATATGGTGAAGGCAGTGATCAGGCTTTCATGTGAAGATAAATTTCATTCTAGGGCTGAGGTTTATTTCATTAGTAGAACCCCATCATGTGGGAGGTCCTGGGTTTGATTCCTAGACTGAAATGCACCTTGAATTGTATTCTTCTTAACTGAGTTAAGAAAAACATGAATAATCCTGCAAAATTGGAACTGTCTTTAAAGATGACTTTTTTTCTTATTGGGTACTAGAAGTTGAACTCGGGACCTCAAGCTTGCCAGGCAGGTGCTATGCTCCTGAACTTTATCCCTGGCTCCAAGATGACTATTTCTTGATAGGGCTTCAATAATGAGTATTTTATTTTTGAAACTTACTAGAGCAAAAGATACTTAAGCTTAATAGACTAGACACAATTTAAGGATTGTGAAACAGAGACTTGTGATCCAGCCCTGGTTCAGTTCTGGCCAATAAGTCATGTATTGATACTTTGTATCTAATGGTTTATTCCAGTTGCAGCAAACCTCTGTCATGCATGCTGCAGAGCATGAACCATTGAAAGCTCAGTAATATTTGACATTACTGGTATATTCACTCAATACTTATTATACACCTGATTTTTTTTTTTTTAATCTTTCCAACTGTATGTTGAACACCAGGGCCATAGTTAAATAGGTCTGCAGGACATAGAAGTGAGTTGATCCAAGTGTGTACATGTGTGTAGAATACAGAGGGGCTTGGCAAAGGTAAACACGTAATTCCACAGAGAAGTATGAGCCTGCATGTTTCTCTTGAGGTACAAGTAAGAATTGCTAGTATTTCACTTTTTTTTTAAAGATAAGGTCTCTATTTAGTGTAGCCTGGCCTTGAACTTGCTATGTAGCCCAGGCTGACCTTAAACTCTGGGTAATCTTCCTGCCTCAGCCTCCTAGTGCTGGGATTACAGGTGTGTACCACCATGCCTGGGTTTTTGTTTTGTTTTTTGGTGAGATAAAATCTCAGTATGTGTTTCAGGCTGGCCTTAAAATCACTAGCCCAGTCAGGCGTTGGATTTGTGGTGATCCTTCTGCCTCAGCCCTCTGAGTGTTGGGATTGTAGGTGTGTACCACTATACCCCACCCAGGATATCATTTCAGTATTAGTTTGCTGTTTAGTAATAGTTTGCTGTTTTAAAATTATTTATAGAACGTGATAGTAGGCTAGTTTTTAGAGCAGGAATAAGGAAAGTTTTTCTCTTAAAAGGTCAGGTTGTAAATGTCTTACACTTTGACGGCCAAACTGTCTTTGTTGCAGCATGAAAAAAGCCATCACTGATAAATGAGTGAGGGGGGCCGTATTCCCATAAAATTTATTTGTGGGAATTGAAATTAAAAAAAATAGAGATATATATATATATAATTTTCATTTGTCACAAAATATTGTTCCCCAATGATCTAAAAATGTAAAAAAAATTTTTTTAGCCTACAGAAGGTTTGCACAACTGGGCAGCAGGCAGGATTTGGTCTATAAGCTTATTGTCCCAACCCCTGCTCATGAGAGTCAATGGTGCCACTCTCTGGCTGTGTGGTCTTTTGTAAATTATTTAACCTGTATGCCTTAATTCTGTCTTTGAAATTGAGATAATAGTATCGACTTTGTAGAATTGTTAGAAATAATAGTAAGATAATCTATTTGAAGTGCTTAGCACAACCTTTGACACAGTGCTTGATAAATGCTATATGTTGTTGTCTTAATTGAACATTGTCTTTTTGCAGTAAGGCTCTCTGAGACACTAAAATAATAGCTGATAGTCCTAAAGTCTACCTATAGCTTATCAGTAGACTCAACTTACCTCTTGAATAATTCACTTAAAGTTATTGGCTAATAAAAGTTTTGTTTGGTAATATAATGTTGAACTCATGATGTTATGCATTTGTCAAAGCATTTTTACAGCACAAAAAGTATACTTTAAGCAAATTTTAAACAGTCATTTGGGAGGTCAAGGGATCTTAAGGAATGCAGACTTACAAGAAAATCTGTGTCACAAATAAGTGGAACATTTTTACTGAAAAGGGGAAGAGAAGAGGAAGGTGCTGACCTAAATAACCTTGAAAGCTAATGAGATCTGTAAGTAACTATACATAAGCACTGTATTCCAATTGATAAGGTTGTATTTCATAAGGACATAGGTAAATTCTGATATTGTTATATACATACTTTACTATTTGAACAGTTATGTAAATGGATCACAGTCTTCACTGTTGGAGTGGAAATTATACATAAACAAGGGGAGAAGGCTAGAATGATCCATGTGATAATGGATTAGAGTTGGAGATACAGTACAAACCCAGGTTTAGCTTACTATAGATACAAGTGATTGTATATTGGAATAATTGATAGAGATGTATATACATACTTGGGTTAATGCACACATATATATTTCCATGCTCAGGCAAGAAAGTTGAAAGAAATGACATGCAGGTGCATACCTATTGTCTAGATCTTGGTTTCTGATACATTCTCCAGTAAAAGGAACTATGGCTCCTTGGAGAAATGGCTTATTCTAGGATTGGTACAGGAATCCTTGAGCATCTTTTGGCCAGAAAGTAAGGATATACTCGAAGAGCAACAATAAAGACAACAACCCTATATTGATGGAGTATGTGGCAAAGGAGCACAGGAGTCAACTCAAAAGAACCCCCTAATAGACAGTTTTTTGAGATGGGATGAGTTGGTCTCCCTTTCCCTCTCTCCCTCTTCCTCTAGGAATTGAGTTTAGGATCTCACTTTTTTTTTTTTCTTCCCAGTACCAGGGATAGAACTGGGGACCTTGCACTTGCCAGGCATGTGTTTATGCCACTGAGCTATCTCCCTAGCCCTCCAAGACTTCACTCTTGCCAGGCAGGCACTGTGCCACTGGCTATATCCTTGCTCCCCAATAGCTGAGATTGGAATAATTTGAGCAGCAAAACAAGGTACTATTGGATTATAGCCCTCAGTATAAAATAAACATGAATCACAATACATATAAACAGTTGAATAAATTCAGCTATTCTTCAACTACTTCAGTGCATGGTTTTTGGACATAGGAGTCTCTGATTTGTTGAAGGTACTAGAGAAATCATTGGACTAGTTCATTTTTTGGGGTTTTGGAGTCAGACTTCCAGAAGTTCAACCCAGACTATGTAGAAATGTTACTTAGACTCAAGTCACTTTTATCTGTAAAATGGTGATTGTTATCTTATCTACAAATACAAGGTTTAATTGCATTAGTGCATATAAAAAATGTATGTGTGTGTAACATATTTGGCATGTCCATAAGTGCAGGTACCATACCTCTTTATTGCAGTAGTATTTCGAAAACTAAAATCCAAAGATGGAACTTCCTCCCTTGGAATTCTTTGTGATATAGTCCCTCCTCACATAGAGGAAAAAGTCTAACATGAATTTAACAAGTATTTATTGACCACCTAGTTTAATGTAAACACATCTTGTTCACATTGTTAGTCTGTATGATGAAGAAAATGAAAGTAATCTATCTGCTGTTAGTATAATTGTCATATATCTGAAACATCCATCTGAAAGCAGGACCCATTTAGTATATGATTCAACTCTTGCTTATTTACACTTGGTTTATCTGTAGGATGCATTGCTTGAACTTTGATTCTAGGTCTTTAGGGAACACAATTCTGTATAACTTCCCTTTTAGAACTGAAATCAGTTCATTATGTCTCCTCCTAAAGGAAAAACTAAATATAAAAGTGAATGTTGGGGTATCATCTGTGTTTAGATGTCACCTTATTTCTCAATAATAACCTCTGTCAGTCTGTGAAAATGCAGTATTAATTATATGGAACTTGATAACCATATTTTCCCAAATTCTATGAGGTCCCCATTACTTTACATGGGGTTCCTGTTTTTCACAAGTGACTGCCAAGTAGCTAATGTTGTCTTTCTTTGCTGAGGAATGGTCTGAATTCGCAAGGTTTTCTGGGCTTTGAATTCAGGCATAATCTCTGCTACAGGAACATTTTCCCCTCAGTTCTCTTGTGGTTTTTTTTTATTTTTTTTATCTGTACTGGGAACCAAACTTGAGACCTTGAGCTTGCCAGGCAGAAACTTATGCTGCAGAGCTATATCTCTGGCCCTCTTGTTTCTTGAAAAGGTAAAAGTTTTCATGGATCTAGCTGTGGAAATTGTTGAAATCACTGGTTCTTCAGTGAGAAGGATCTTTAGTTGTTTCTTTCCCCACTACCCTCCTTTCTGGGTATCGGATCCAGGGCCTCAAGCATGCTAAGGAGCAGGATTCTACTGCTGAACTACACCCTGAGGCATTTTCAAAATTTTTTTTTTTTTTGGTGGAACCAGGGATTGAACTAGGCCCTTTGCTTATTCTACTGAGCTATCTCCCCGGCCCCTCAAATTCTTAATTGAATAAATTGTTTACAAGTCAGACTAGGTGCCTATACCAGAAGATGTATGAAATACAGGCTAGGGGCCACTATCCTAGCCTGTTTTTTTAGAGTGAACATATGAAGGGTCTACCAACTTCATTAGGAAATATTTCTCCCCTTTAAAATTTTTTAATTTAGTAATTTTTAGAACTTAATACTTCATAAATAGGAATTAAACTTGTGTCTCTGGGGTATACTACAGAACTCCTCTGAAGCAATTGTGCTAGTAAGAGTTATTCTAATAATCTGTTTTTGTCCTTATTTTCTTGAAAATTTTCTTCCAGGAAAGTGAAGGAAATGATTCTTTCCTAAAAGAAAGCAAACAAGGGCCTGCCAGATAGCTCAGTGGATTAAAATGCCTGCTTAGGCAGAGGCAGTGGATAGGGATTCGATTCCGGGCCTGTCATGCAGGCCCTGCCCCCAAGGCATGCTGAGACAGCAATTGAGACTGGATCCAGCACTTGGGAGGCTGAAAAACAGGAAAGATCACAAGTCTGATCTGTGTAGTGAGACCCTGTAGACCCTATAGACTGTGTACTAAATACATTAAAAAAATAATAAAGCAAACATATCATTATTGATGTTAAAAAAATATTATAGTTGTTCCTCTGTATCTTTGGATTTGGCACCTAAAGAGTCAGAAATACTTAGGAAAGTCAGAACATGAGAAGAAATTTGTTATTGTTTTTCCCTCAATAATATGTATTAACATAGCATTTTCAGTATATTTGGTATTACAAGTAATCTAGAGATAATTAAAAGTAAATTGGAGCATGTGCAAATTCTGTGCCATTTTATATGAGACTTGAACACCCATGGGCTTAGGTATCTATAGAAGTCCTAGAACTAATTTCCTGTGGATACTGAACAGTGCATATATATTTCATTTTAGGAAGTAGTATTCAGATATCATTAAGGAAGAAAAAGTAAGAAAGGGAAAATACATAAACTTTAAAAGATATATAAACTTAAAAGAAATTCTTACACTTATTGAGGTGGGCAAAATATTTTTTCCTTTGACATTTTACAAATTTATGAAAAAGCCATCCCTTTTTTATCTAGTTTTTCATTCCATTTAATGTACAATTTTAGAAAAGAATAAAGTATAGTGTTATTTTTATCTCTGCAACTTAGTGCTTTGGAGTAAACTGTAGGCTTGCTTAATTACTAGACTACCATATTTCCTAACTCCTGTAGTGATTGATCTATTTAAATAGGTTGTTTCTGACCTCCATATAGAAGGCTCTATCTGCCTCTCCTTGAAGGCAAGATCTCTTTCTCCTTGAATTACGATCAGTGTCTGATACATAATAACAATTTAAATAAGAGTTTTGTGATTTTGGGGGACGACGGGGAGATTTGGGACAGGGACTTGCTGTGTAGTGGAGCCTGCCTTTGAACCTACTGTGTAACCTCGGCTGGCCTCAAGCTTGTGGTGATCCTCTGCCTCAGCCTCTGGAGTGCTAGGATTATAGGCTAGTGCCACCACACAGAGCTCTTTGCCTCTTATTTTCCATGGAACAGGTAACTAAGTAATTCAGTATTCAAACCTAAACACTTGAAAGTGAAGGGAAAAAGACTTTTTTAGTAATCGTGCTGCGGACAACAGACATAAAAGATGGACTATCTTATGCAAACCACTTGGGAAGAGTTAGCCTAGTCATAGAGCATATTATTATTTAATTGTTGTTGGTGGTATTAGGGTTAGAACCTAAGTTTTAAGCATGCTAGGAAGTGTTCTGTGACTGAGATATCCCCTCACGCTAGACTTACTATTGTTTATGGTGTTAATAATTGAACCTAAGACTTTATTGCTTGGCCTTACTGTGCAGCCATCTCTTCTTTCATCCTGGGGATTGAACTCAGCCACACACTTGAGACAAGGTCTTGCTCAGTTGCCTATGTGCCTTAAAACTTGCCATGTTCCTGCCTTAGCCTTCCAAATAGCTGGGATTGTATGTGTGGGTCACCACACCTGGACCTAGCTATTGCTTTAATTTTATTGTACTATAGAAGAGGTAAAGAATTGGGACTTTATTTTTGTTTTTTGTTTTTGTTTTCTTTTTTTGTTTTTTGTTTTTGTTTTTTTGGCAGAACTGAGGATTGAACTCAGGCCCTTGTGCTTGCCAGGCAAGCACTTATTCT
>NDGN011391866.1:0-17225 GCA_002564285.1 Tympanoctomys barrerae
TATAAGAGAGACAGAGACAGACTCTGTGTTGCCATTGTTGTTGTTCCACCACCATGAACTGGATGCTGTCTTCCCTGTGCCACTCTGTCTTGGAGCCAGCCAACTATAGATTGAAACTATAGACTGAAACCTCCAGTTACTGAATAAACCTTTCCTTCATTTTGGGTGTTGGGTTTTTGTCCCAGCAATGAGAGTAGAGTAACTGAGACAACGTGATTGTACTAATCAGCATAAAGCACTTGAGAAGAGTGATTGATAGATAGCAATTGCTGCACAGAGTTTTGGTTATTATTTTACCTCAAACTTCCTTGAAACCATCAGCCATTCCACTATTTTCATAGTCTTTTCTATGGTTCAGTCAAATTTCAACTACCAGGGCTCTATGTCTCAGAGTAACTATGAAATTCCCCTCTTGTCCCCTGCTCCTATCTCATTCCTAGGGAAAGGCATTCAGTTGCATTAATTGCAACTGTTTCTATTGAGATTGCCACCAGCCCGAGGTCAGGCCACTTAGCACCGTGCTCTAGCAGTAGGACCTCAGTTTTCCTCCCACTGGTCAGTTATCCCATACTGCATTCCAGATTACTTTCTTCAAACACTGCTTGAAACACAACATCCTACCTCAGTATCTGCACATGACAACAGTCCTGTAGACAGGGATGTATTTTTCTTTTTATTCAGCCTTACACAAAGATATGTGGACACGTGTCTTATAGAGTATAAGGTCCTACATGAGATATTAGTGTAATGCTGGTTACAATTCCCAGCAGAAAACTATGCAGCTGCATCTGTAATTTCATTCTTGAAGCAATATAGCAACATTAAAAACTAGTTTATCTTCAAGAGGATAACTTAACTGTCACTTTTGGTAACATTGCTCATACATATAGATATATCTATATCTATGCATATGTTCGCATATACAAATATTTAGATATGCAAATTTTTGCACATATATATATAATATATGTGTATTTTCCACTTCCATAGAGAAAATATTGACCTCATATTGAACAACTGATAATGTACACTTGTGTTTTCTTTTTTTTTTTGTCTTTCTTTTTAATCAGTTGTACAAAGTAATATAAAACCAGTTTCAAATCTATGATGGAAAAACTAACTGAATAATATTTAGGCCAATTAGGTAGTTTTTAAAAAAGCAATGAAACAAAAATAATGCACCTGAAACTGTTATTGTCATAATTTCACTATTCAGAATGACAGTATTTACTGGGGAAAATAGTTTTTTATTTGCAGTCCATATAGACAAACATAGTACCTACTTGAAGTTTCTGAATGGAATCAAGATGACAAATACTTACTCACTACTCAAGATATTCAACCTAAACCTCAACTTTTCCCTTGCTTCACAATTTTTCACTTATAAAGAAATGACCAATAAAGCTATTAGTTTTGCTCTGCTTTATAAAATTGACTGTTATCTACTGAATTATATTTAATTTAGTATTTGGATAATTGAGTCCTTAAATTTCTTGAAGCTTGTATTCATTGCTCCCATTTTTACTTTGTTATTTTCTGAAGAAGCTGTAAGATTCTCCTCAATTAGAAAATGGATCCTGACCCTGAATATGCACTAAAAATTGAGAAAGGGTCACAACATCTATGTGACCAACCTGTGCTCTGGTAGATAAGTAAGCTTGCCAAAATTTCACCTATAGTGAACCAGTGCAGCCTATGATTCAAATAAGAGAGGCCTGATTCAAAGAGAAAAAGAGAAAAGGAATATATATTCTTTAAATTTTGTTAATCTGTAATTTGGTTGTTTTTCAGTTTTTGTTTTTTGTATTTAGCACAGGGTCTACAGGGTCTCACTACGTAGATCAGACTTGTAGTGATTCTCCTGTTTTCAGCCTCCCAAGTGCTGGGATTACAGGCACATGCCACCACACCCAGTCTCAATGGCCATCTCAGCAGGGCCCAGGGACGGGACCAGCACGGCATGCCAGGGATCTAACCCCAGCTGCTGCGCTCTGCCTAAGCAGGTGCTTTAGTCTGCTGAGTTATCTGGCTGGCCCTTCTTCAGTTGTTTTTGGTCGTATCTTTTGTTCACTATTTATTAGCTATGTATGTGCTCAGAAGTTCCTGGGTCATCTTATAGCGGAAAACATATGTCATTAAACTTTTAAGAAAATTTTCTTAGTTAGTTTGTCTATATTAGGTCTTACTATGGATAGGATACTGCTATCTACTACTCTAGAATACCTACTAAGTAGTGTTCTAGTACTGGCTAAGGAGTTACCCACCTCAAGAATGTGTCTTATTTTCTGAAATCATTCACTACTCAAGAATACTTCCAAACTCAATCTCTCTCAGCAAACTTATCTTCTTCCTCTAACATACAAAGTAAATTTATCTAAAAATCAGAACATGAAAAACTTTTTTTCTCTTCTGACACCTTTGAGTACTATTCAATTTGTCCATCAATATTTCTGACCTCCCACAGTTTTTTACAACTTCGGAAAAAGTCTGAACAGAGCTTTTCTTGGAATGTTTAGTTGCATGAAAAATACTTTTCTCTGTGCCTCAGTAAAGGTTCATTTCCCTGCACAGCAGTATGAGGATGATCCGGTGCTGATAGTGCCCTGGCTCCGTGATAGGTTATTACATTACATCATCAACCCACTGGCTGACACAAGGAAAGTGCTCTAAAGAGACATTTTTCATAAACTGTTTAGTCCTAATGAAAGGGAAAAATTTGTTTTGAATGGGTCTGGGTGAGTACAAAAATTAGCTGTACCTTTCTGAGGTCTTGAATTAAATGCTTGTTAATGTAGCCAGCAAAATATTCTTAACTCACAAGATGATTTTCTTTCTTTTTAAAAGATGACTCTCTCTCTCTCCATCTCTCTCCATATATATGTATATATACAGTATGTATACATATATATTTTAATATATATAGCAATATGCAACCTAACATTGTTGATTTCTAACCATCTTGTTTTAAAGTTCTGTATTGTATTCATTTTTTTAAAAAAATTTTATTCTCTTTAACATAAAACAACAAAGCATGGTACTAGCTAAGGTACAGAACGATGTCTGCAACATCCTTAGGCAACTTTGGCTAATCTGAATTAAGGAAAAAATAAAGTAAAATAGGTTTAGGTTTATGAAGCATGCATTTTCTTTCTTTAACAATGTGTCTGATTGCTTTATTAAGCCAAATATTTAATTAACCACACACTACATTTTATATCCTTGTTGAATACAGAATCATCACTGCATCTAAATGTGTACATTTATTTACATATGCAAAATGTGACATGAAAACATGTGTTCTTACCAAGAAATCAGAATAATGAGTCATATTACACTTAATTGATTTTTAGTAAAGTTTGAATAAGCTTGTTAAAAGAATATCTGCACAAACAAATGTAGACCTAAAGTTCATATTTTTCTTCTTTAAAAAAGACATAGCTTGAAATGTAAAGCAATATTGTCCTTTTCAGAAAAATTAAGCAAGTTTTCTGTTTCTAGAAGCAAAATGAATAGCGTATACAAGTGAATATTAAAAAACTTTCAGTGAAATGTTTAGTTGGCTATTATTAGAGACTTGTATGGAAAACATTGGCTTTGAAAAGCTATATATGTATTTTATTTATCCATATTGCTGTATTTTATCCCTAACATAAATGGTATCATGAACTTTAGGACAAAATCTGTTATTATAATTATCTCAAATATCTCCCCTCTGTACCATTTTTCAGTAGCAGGATTTGCTTCTTAAGTATAAGTACTGGCACAGTTTATGATACTGCCAAAGAGAAACCTAATCTGGAGTATAACATTATAAACTAGTTTCCATCTTTTTCTAATTAATTAAGTGTCATCTAGAGGTCTTTCATGTTGAAAAATTAAATATTAAACTCTTTAATTTCCTTCTGGGGTGGCTATTAAAACTGGCTAAAATGAGTTCATAAGCATTTTTACTGGGTTCTCATAACATAATTACTACAAATCATATAATACTGTAGAACTTTAACACTTTAGGTATTTCATTCAACTCAAATAGTATATTATTTAGTTACACTTTCACACTTTCAGGATAGTTGCCCTTTCACCAATTTCCAAATTTCATTCCATATCTGCGACTTTGAGAAGCTCATTTCTCTACCTATCAGTTCCGATAAGCTTGGTGTCAGTCATCCACTATTTCTTTTACAAATTTTTATTTTTCTACTAGATTCTTGCTCATTTTGCTTAGCTAATAATCATTTCCATATTTGCTAAGCCTCAAATTCAAATTAAATCCTCAAATAGGATGCAATCCTCAAATAGGATGTCTGAATCTTTGGATTCAAAGAGTTTTCTCAAGATTGTCTATATCATGCCAATTTTCTCTTAGAAGTTCTGACATTGAAAGTATTCACCCCCTAGTGGCATAAATAGTATACTGAGACTTATTATACTCAGAATCTCATGCAATCTAGTAACCATTTTCCAGCTTAAATGCAGATGGTATCCTTCCAAAGTTCTCTTTGTTATTTCCTGAAGGAGCTGTTGGATTGTCCTCAATTAGTAAAAGTCTACCAGTCCTGAGCACAAATTTTTACTAAGAAATGAGAGAAGCTTGAAACTTCCCCTTAGGACTGCCCTGTCCTCTCCTGGCTATGTGAGCTTCTCATAAGTCATGTATAGTGAACCTGTGATAGCCCATGGTCTAAGGAGGAGTGACGTGACTACGGGAAAAGAGAAAGGGAAGAAAGTGATGCTTTTCATTCAGTTGAGCAGTGATTCAGTTGATCTTCAGTTATGAGGCACCACAAATCTGTTTAAAATGAGGAAATTGTGACTCAGAGAAAATGGCCTAAAGTGTTGTCATCTTCATAATCAGTCCATGTGCTAGTCTTGTGTGGCTCCGTCAAAATGCCTCCTTAATGTCCCTGCTATGTTCGCTGCTGGCATCATTCCCATTGAGAGTGCCCTACGGCCACCTATGCTGAAAATATTACTTTTCCCTTCCCATTCACTACACTGTGCATATACTTTCCACAGTAAGTCCCTGTGTACATACGCAAACAGCTCAAGACATGCATCATTAGGAAGATTGTGTACCTAAGATATAAATCCAGGATTTCTGGCCCTGAAATCATGTTTGTGGAATACTGTGATTAAGTATGTTCTTTACAAATCATGTTGGGGGCTGAACCCTGTAACTGAATTTTAGAGCTATCCTTAATTCTGAAACATAGGAGAACCTATTTCAGACTTCATTAAATGAGTTTATGTCTATTAAAATAGGAAGTATTCAGGCAAGTGTCTTCCTAGTTCTGCTATTCTGTGCCAAGACTTAAGGATCTTTATAATTAAGAATACCTGTGTTTAAAACTTTACTGAGTTTAACTCTAATTGCACATAAATATAAATAAAATGAATCACAAATGATCCTTTCAAAAGTTCCAGTTGGAAAAAATAGGCTTGCATTTACATTAAGTGGCTTTTCTTCAGGCCATCAGATACAATGGACCCTTTCTCTACTCAGCAGACAACCTTCCTGGGACAGAAGGTACCAGCACGGATCAACACTCTAATTTTTTTTAAATGGATGGTAAATTGTTCTGTTTGTTCTGGCACAGAGCATTGAATGGTGAATAATGACTTTGTGATACAGATAGCTACCCAAAGGGCAAGAACAAAGAACAATTAAAATCATATATCTTTTAACATGTGTCTATCAGCTATACACACACTTATACCAGTAACATTATTTGGCATGCATTTTAGCCATAACTAATACAAAGCACATACATTGCATGAATAGACAAGGGCATTCCTGGGAGCCTGTGACTTACATTGACTGACAGCAGGAAGGGAGGGGTGCCTTCGGTTTTTAAAAAATTTCGTCTATATACACTTAGAACTGTGCAGTATTATACTGTATAAAACACATCAAATACAATTGTCTAGTTAGACCTATATCATCAGGAGACTTTCCTATTCTGATAAGTTAACCTTAAGTGAAACTACTTTTAAATATACTAATGCTATTTGATTTCACTATCTGTGATATTCAAAATCTGGAATCTATTGTAGTGCTATCAGGTATATAAATGTTCTACTTCAAAAACAAAATTTCTTATTGAGCTATTCATAAAAAAAGTTTATGAGGAACTATAATGATCCATTACTTTCTCTAATTCAGGCTTTTTTACTTTTTTTTCATTTTATTTCCTCCCATTTCTTCCTATATTAAGCACCTATTTTATCAGTTTCAAAAGCTGCTTTTGAAAGTAAGCAGAGTAAAGATCCCTAATATTTGCTAAAATGGTTTAATCAGGATTGTTATGAGAAGTAGTGATCATGAATGTGTGATGGTAAGTTTTGCTGGATCTCTTTGTTTATCCTATTACAGATATCAAATATGATAAATGTGAGGAAATAATTGATTATAAGTCAGTGTTTTCAGCAAGAATGAATGTTAATGAAATTCACACCATGGAATTCTTTCCAGGTTTAGAGTTACAAAGGATAACCTAGGGGACAGGGAGATGGCTTAGTAGAACAAATGCTTGGCAAGCAAAGAGAGAAAGACAGACAGACAGACAGACAGACAGAAAGGATAATTTGGATACCAACTAAGGGACTGATTCTTAACTAGAAGGCCCTCAATATAAAGAGAAACAAGATTTTTGTATTCAATTTAACTTACACTTTATCAAGATATAACCACCTATTCATGGTTTTTGGTTATGAGAGACTTGGCAATGGAAGAAAAAAATAGTCATAATTAAGACACTTTTGATTTGTCCTTCATGTTGGATTTAGTCTTTGCCCAGAACATGACAACAAGCCAGCCAGCTATGCTACTCAGGGATGCATTCAGCTATCATGGAAAGTTAGAATAGGCAAGTGAACACTGGGCCTAGAGGTGGGCCTCAGATGGACATTTAGCTGTGCAATAGTTAGTTTTATAAATTAGGGTAAATTCTTTAATTTTTCTTTGCTTACATTTCCCTGCTTTAATGTACGGACATAAAAAAGACTCAGTACAGTAGAAAGTCTGTGATGAAAATTAAGTGACATTGTAGTTATAAGTAGCAATTTCTATTAATTGTGCCTATTGATGAAAGCACATAGTGGATATTATGCAAGATGTTCACAGATTATTTATGATGCTGAGAGTGAATTTTTTATGTTTTCTAACTAAAATGCCATCTCTACATTTACAGAAAAAAGTCAGAAGGAGAGCACAATCTCTAGACACTCTATAACAAAAGCTTTTCTCCTTGATTTATTCAGATAACTGACCCCAGAAGCATGCTTTCTTTTTTATTTGAATTATGGTTATAATTTTCTCCATTCTCCACACAGTGTGTGTAGTCAGCCTAGGTGTTATTCAATAGACCTGTTCCAACATCTACTGTGATTGATTTATTTAGAAATACCTCCAGGCCAAAATGAGAATGAAAATAAATGGAACAGATGAAAGTGCCCTGCTGCAAGCAAGAGCTACAAATTGAGGTTAAGAGTAATTGCTTTGGCATAATTGTTATTTGTAATCTTAGAACAAATGCAAATCTCCCATTAGGAATAGTAAATCCAGTGCTTAAAGCGGAAGATGAGTATTGCACTGCCTAGCAATGGGAAGCCATAAACTGAATGCTAAGTGCAGTGACATAAAAATTGCCTCAGATCTTTCATCTGGACTAATAAAGTAGGGATACGGGGACACAGGAGTAACAAAAATGAATTGCACGGCGTGATTTACATGCCCTGTGTGTTTTCTTTTTCCAAGACACATTATAAAAACTTTGTCTTTATATTTACCAACTAAAATTATGTTCTGTTTCTTAAACACTTTATATTTAGACTGAGCCTGACTTCCAGAAGGGCTGATGTGATTTTTATGGCTACTAGTCTTCACATCTTCATCACTGAAGTATATAATAAGGTGAAGTTATTATCTTTACTTTAAAGAGAACAGACGCATACCGAGGCTCAGGGACATTCCCAAGGTTATGAAATTACTCAGTGGTAGTTTTGGGAAAAGCAGAAAGACTATGTGACTGTAACTCACTTTAACTACCACTTCATCTTTTTTCAGATTATTTTTAACATGGTAGGTTGTTATAACCAGTTGGGGGGGGTCAAGGTAATCATAGTGATAAACAAAAAGATGTCATTGGATTTCCTTAAATACCTTAACAATTGCTGAGGGAGTTTATTACATAAAATGTTATATTTATTTTAAATCGCATTGTCTACCTCGCCAAAGAACACTGTTTTAAAGTAGTAAGTTAAATCTTAGATAAGATTAAATTGAGTTCTTGTACATAGCAAGGTGAATATACAGGGGAAAGCAAAACTCAGGGTTTGGGTACATCTGCAAGAACATTCAGGAGCACGAAAAGTACAAACAAAGTGTGGCTAGGCAAAACCGAATATGAATTTAAGAATGCAATGTCTACTGTGGGAGTCAGGCGTACTGCGCTTTTGATAGAATAAGAAGAATATTTTGGGGTGAGGTCAAATAGCTGAGGTCAGACATCAAGCAGATTATTTCAGTCTCCCCTGAAGAGTTGGCAGTGCAACTCTCGATATTGTTGGTATAATATTTGCAAAAGAAGGTTTTGTACGATACAAATACATCTTAACTTTAGAACATTTGGTTTGCCGGTTTTTATAGGTTGCCTTAGCATATAAAGATTACTAGTCTGAGATGAGAACACTGTGTATCTCATGCAAAGACAAATTCTCCACGGCTCTAAACAGAAAAACACAATTGCACTCTGGCTAAGTTGACTATTTCTGGAGGTTGTTAGGCTAAGCCGCCATCCAAATTGGATCTGAGTTTTCATGAGGTCCTTAATGATTTAAGAAGAAAATTTTAATTTGAAATATATTTGTAAGAAGAATTGTCCACAAAGTACCCCCTGATATTCTTATAACCTGTGACCTTTTCCTATACACCCCGCATAAGGCCCCATACTCCTCGTCAATTATGGATGATGCTCTGGGTTGGAAGGATCATTCTTTCCAAAGAAAGGACTAAATTAGAAACAATATATTCCCACACTGATTCAGTGAGCCCATCTATTTTTCCTTAATAAAATAAAATAGCTGCCAAACACTATTTATGTTCCCTGCTGTCATTTCTATATGAAAAGAACACAGCCCTTTTTTTCAATTTAGTAAGAAGGCAGAGGAGTCACAGAAGAGTTACAGATGAAAGAAAAATTAAACACGATGCAAAAGCAAGAGGGCCTTTGAACATATATCAGGGAGATGAGAGTAAAGTATCAAGGGCACTGATATCACTGCAAATGACTCCCTCACAAAAGGAAGCTGCTAGTAAGGTAGAGAAGGTTTCTTTCTTATTCCTGTAGATTACAGGGTATTATCCAATTACGTGTGAGAATGACCTAGCTGAATGAATGTATTTAACTAACAAAGTGAATAAACAAATGCAAATTTATCTTTAAGCTCTTTATAAATCAATGTGACATAATTACAGCAAACACAAATGTGGCGTCCACAAGCATCCTAAAGGATACAAGTGGTTGTAATGAAGGGGGCAAATGTTACTAGACTTTTCTTATGTACCTTAGCTCATGAACCTGATTCATTCCACAGTTCCAGGGAAAGGGGCCACATTGGTGTTCATGCAGAAAAAGGTGGCCATGGCCAGGTTCATCACCTGATGCAGAGTTTTCAAACAAAGAAATATTTTTCAGATGCTTCTGTTTGCAAACCAGGTTATTCCCAAACTAAAGTGCTTGTGAACCAAGATACCAGAGGTGTGTTGTGCCTGTGTGTAAGTGTGTGTAAGTGTGTGTGTGTGGTAACAACATATTTTTGAGTTTATTTTTCAGAAATAATAACTTTTACTACCAATTATCAACTTACTTTGATAATTAAGGATCCAGTTAACTTGCTGGAGGTAATAGATCTATTGTTTGTATGCCTAAGCCTGCAAGCATAGATAACCGAGAAGTCCATTGTGATGAGTAAAATAAAATTCTTAACTTTCTAGAGATAATAATGAAATAGAATGCTCAAATTCAAAGAAAAAGAAAGGGCAAATCACAAATAAAGAGGTACAAAAACTGTAGAAGAGAAGAAACGGACATGGCTTGGGTTCCATGCAGAAAAATTACAGATACTTGTAGATTTTTAAAGATAAATTGCACCCTGATGACTGATTGAAGTGTGTACTATCCTATTTAACTTTAATTTACATCATTCGAAACAAAGAGCAAAGGTTAAAAAAAAAAACCTACAATGTCATGTTCACCATGTGGGAGACATGAACTGCAATAAATTTCTAACTACCATGATTACAAGAACTAAGTAATAGTTTTTAATATTATTCACTTACATATTTTAACCATAGCAAACCTCTTTCTTCCTGTATTTAGTACAGGGTCTATAGGGTCTCATTACACAGATCATACTCATAGTAAGCCTCCTGTTTTCAGCCTCCCAAGTGCTAGGATTACAGGCCTGCACCGCCATGCCCAGTCTCAATTGCCCTCTTGGCAGGCCCTGGGAGCAGAGCCAGCACAGCACACCAGGGAATTGAACCCTTGGTCCCTGTGTCTGCCTAAGTAGGAACTTTATTCCGCTAAGCTATCTGGCCAGCCCTCAAACCTCCTCTTGGCAGTGTACACTTCTGTCATGTAGAATGAAAACTGACCAATTAAACCATGTATGACCACATTTCTATTCTTCTGTGTATAGTGTCTTCCACACCCACAGACATATTCCCACCCAGCCCATTTCATCTGCAAAGCACATTTGTGTACCCTTAGCTAATTAAGCCTTCAGTGTTCACTTTGGGAGTTCTCACTTCAGAGAAGGCTTGCCATCTACATTCTAGACTGAGTATTCATTTCTTCTCCAAGGCATGCCACCCACTGCAGTTCTTTTATCATAGGCTGAACCTATATGATTTCACCTGTCAGTTTACTCTGTCTCCTTTAGATTACAACCTCCAGAGAACAAAGACAATAATATCAGAACATCTGCATCCTGCCCTAGAGTATAGCCTGCCTACAGCAGGTCTGGTTCAACTAAAATATTTATTATCAAAGAAAAACTTAAAGATGTAAAACAAAGGAAGAGTGTCCCTGAATAAAGTTGGGCTTTCCACCAATCTCTCACTGACTAGGAAAATCAGGAGGCGATTTGTGTCTGCCTTACCTATTTAGAGTGGGCTTCCATCTCCCCTTCCCTTTTCATATCCTTAATTGTCAGAACCCACCTATCTTTTCTTCTCAAATTTTCTGTTCCCTTTCTGCACTTTGTTTTAATCTCCACTATCATTGCCTTAATGCAGGACTTCATTTATCAGCTGGACAATATTGCAGTAATCTCTTCGCAGGTCTCCCAGTTGCAATAAATGTCTATTAAATTGAAATGGTTGAACTGCTGAAAGTAACATGCTTTATTTTGAAAATAAATCAGTGGGCAAGCACCTGCTGCCTCCCTGCAGTGTGCTCCAGAGTCTCTTGCATGCTGTGGGGGAGTCGGGAGGAGCAGAGCGTGGGCTTTCCCCTTCATCACCTTTCCTTGCACCTTTCCTTTCCCTCCCCTTACTTCCAGGATGCTGGAGTGCAGGCAGGGAGAACCGTAGTGTGGCACTTCACAGAAGGCATTGTGTGACAGCCACATAGAAATCTTCCTAAAGTACAGGTTTAGTAGGGCTGTGTTAGGCCTGAGATTGTGCAATTCCAGGTTCCCGTGTGATGAAACTCTTTCTGATCTCTAAAACACTATTTCAGAAGGGGGATGTGGAAACTTATGGAGGGCCCTCTCAGGCCCTACAAAGTGGAGATTCCAAGCAGACAAGGTGATCCAAAGGAGAACTCTCCCAGTTGAGAGGAAAAGGACCCTGAAAAGATGGACACCTGAATCTTATTGCTCTGCCTAAAGACTCACCTCACTCCTCACCTCCTAAGTCTTTCTTTCTTTTTTTCTTTTTTTATGAATTTAGGACAGGGTCTACAGGGTCTCATTACATAGATCGGACTTGTAGTGATTCTCCTGTTTTCAGCCTACCAAGCGCTGGGATCATATGCGCGCCACCACACCCAGTCTCAGTCACATCTCAGTACGCCCCGGGGCACACCGAGGATTGACCCCTAGCCACTGCGCTCTCCCTAAGCAGGCGCTTTTGTCCGCTGAGCTATCTGGCCGGCCCTCCTAAGTCTTTCTGAACCCATGTGATGCAGTGTCACACTGCCGATAACTCTCAAAACCTTATTCATTCTATAAACTACATTGAGGAATATACTTACAGAATATTAATCTGTCTTTGCCATTCTTAGGCGTAACTTTTAAAAAGTTCTTTCCGTCCTCTGCTATTTAACTTCCAGAGTGAAAGTTCTCTCTGAAGCAGCCCTGCTCTTTGTGCTAGTCTCTTTCATGCCAACTCCGCCGTGCAGAACCAACATTGGCCTGACTTCGTGTCCTCTTGCTTACCCTTGTTTTGCACAGGCCTTGACCATTTATTTTGCCTGTACCCCGTTGTGTGCTAGGCGAAGTATACCCATTCTTCAGCACAAATACAAATACCCCTTTCTTTCTGAAGCTTCAGTGTTGACACAGATAGAACGTGGCATTTAGCGCTGTTTTTAATTTCATAATACATAAAACAGTATTTGATTCTTCTGCCCTTCTCAGCTCATTCTACCACTCCCCTATGAGCCTCTACTCTAGAAAAAATATGACTCTAATCTTCCTTTACATCCTCTACCCATAAGACTACATCTTCTGTCAAAAAACAGAAGATGCTTCAGTAACTGTGGATTAAAAAAATAAACAGGTCCTAGCTAGCTGTTTACTCACACATCTTGTTTAAAAATAATTTATGATAGCGCTAATAAACAAAGCAACGCATATTTGATGAGAAGTAAGTTTACTTCGGATGCAAATATTGAAAAGGGAAGGTAGAAGAAGAAAGCCCTAAGAAACTTTGCAATAAGAAATATATCCACTACTTCTTTGTCAAGCCTCTGCTCCCCTGAGCAGGCCCACATTCATAATTTAAGCTTCCCTTAAAAATTATCTACTAAATTTTAGTTCATTTGAGAGAAAGAATTAAAGGATATGAGTACTCTACTTCGTGCTTCCTCATTATGTGTCAATCCTGGAAGGATGTCTCAGATACTATATTTGAGTAAAATTCAGAGATTTCCTGGTAAAAGCTCTGTTTCTCCTACTTACAGATGGAATAGATATACATGACACACATAAAACATTACTTATAGGTAAAAGCTAGTATCAATCCTGAATGTCAAGGAACAATTCAAAGATGAACCTGAAGAAAACTAGGGCGTGCTTTATAATTCGGGAGAAAACTATGAAAATGAACATATTCATAAAAGAGAAAGATACCTGTAGAATACCACATTGCTCAATAGAAAAGCATAAAAGTCAAAAAATATTAGATGAAATAATAAATCAACAAAAAAATGTAGAAGACTACCTGTCACTTACATGATATGCATTAGGTCATCAGAAGTATCGTTCCTCAGAGCTTCCGCACCCTTAACATAAAAGAAATTTAACATAAAAGGACTTTGTCAGTGAGAAAAATGATTAAAAGCCACTTTTTGCCTATCATCCCAAACAAAGAACACTGAATCAAATAGTAATATAAGGTGTCAGTAGATTATTACTGATATTTAAATAACAGTGTCAGTTTCCACTGTAGCACTCAAACCAAATTTGTAAAGCAATTACATATATGACATTTAACTACTCTTCAAAATTACTTTTGTCATATCATACTTTGCATTCACCTTTTATGCCTACCTAGAATGCCCACAAGGTTGTAAGTTGAATGTGTATTGATGCTGAATAGAAATGAACTATACTTAGTGATGTAGCAACAATCAGCCGGAATGTGCAACAGCATTTGCCTCTACACCCCTGCACAATACTACGATGTGTCCTTGCCCACCCTGGTCACCAGCTCTGCCTCTCCTTGAAGCCAAGATGCCCATGAAAGGTAAACACTTTGAGTTGTTTCAGGACCTTCAGTAATCCCTGGCAGTACAACGGAAGACACAACACAAATCCTTGAGGAACTGCTTCAAAAGCAATGAGATAAGTATATTGAAAATGAGATGGAGGATCACTAAGGGGAGGATTGATAGCACTGTGTCTTTTATTATAGTAAATACATTTAATTTACATAGCTCCCAGTCCCACATGATGAGCCTGCAGGATGCGCTGAACCAGCGACCAGGTCCACATGTGGCAGTGCACGCCTGTAATCTCAGCACTGGGGAGGCTGAAAACAGAAGACTCACTATGAGTCCAAGCTGCGTAGTGAGACCCTGTACCAAATACATAAAAAATATATAAATAAATCAAAATAAATGGCTCTCATTTTTATCATGCCTCTTATCATTAAGTCTATATAAATTTTGTCCCACAAATTTCACTGCTGCCCATCTTAAATATATTCTGAATTAATATTGTCTGATGATACTTTCTGTTGTGCTGCAAATATAACTGTATTAAACAACATAAAAGCCTCTGGCCATATGTTGTCCAATGAGCACCTGAAATGTGGTTAATATTATAGATGAACTACATTTCAACTTGATTTAATTGTGGTATATTCAAATTAAATTTAAACAATTATATGTGGCTAAAGGCAACCATATTGCATATGTGTTTCTTGGGGTCAAAGTGTTATATCAAGCATGTATCTTAGTAGAATCATAATATAAACCCCACATTGTCTTGGTGAATGAATAAATGGTCACTTTGGACTAGATCACTTGGTATATTTATCATAACAACCATAGATTAATATATAACAATTAATAGATCAGACACATCAAAAAACAATTGTAATGACACTCAAATAAATATTCAAAGATGATAATGGAAAAAATCTTGGCATGAATGAAATTTATGTTTCAAAATGTGTATCCAGTCATGGCCTAGAATCAAAACTCACCTTCTACAAGTCTGTGGATGTGTCGATACTTTACATCTTTGAATATTTATATTTATTCTCCATTTTCCACAGTGTATCATGTTATCTTAATTATATGGAAGGTTTCATATGCTAGCCTGTGACTTCCTTGAAAATGGAGACATTTATTCCCAGTGTCTCTAACAAGCACTTAAGACACAATTTGCATTCAATAAATATTTATTGAATCAATAAAATGAATAATGAAACTATTTAAGATAAGCTAGCACAGTTGAAATTCAGAAAAATACAACTATGGCAAAGGCCCTAAGGGACAATAAGCATAAAGCATTCTATAATTTCTACTGTGTATGCCTTCATATCTGTGTTAGAGAAAGTCGTGTTGTTTCAAATGACTTTTTCCTAAAACAAAATTATAATTTTCTTATGCTTCCTATCTCCTGCCCACCATTTTTTAGTCTAACATATCCTTCAGTTTTAAATTTGGTTTTGGTCTAGTTAGCCTTTTCACTATTTTCTTTTAATTTCCCTATCACCTTAAATAGTGTACTGTTGCTTCTGTTACTTTCTTGTGGTTAACAATATGCAAGTATAAAAATGTCACCAAAGACTGATAAAAACAAATTGCGTTTTTTTTTCTGATGTTTTTGCTTCAGACCCACCACAATAGCTAGCATACCTAATTAATCATTTCCGATAGGTTACCGAGTCTGCTTTTTATTTTGCCAGGCAGTGTTGCTTCTCAAACCAAAGTTTTTTACCTTATTAAATCATAAGGATTCTTTTGACTTTTCCCTTGAGAAAGGTCAAATTTGGTTGCCATATTCCTCTTCTTTTCTTGCCCAGGTAGCTCAGGAACCAATAAGAAAACAAGTTCATTTGATCATTAAAGTTTAAATTATACCTACTTGTTCCAGAGATATTTATTTAGCATTTACTATGTATGACCATGTTCCAAATACTTCTATGAATGTATTGATAAATACTGAGTGAAATTAACTTCAAAGAATACAGCCTGTTCTGGATGATAACACACACACACACACACACACACACACACACACTACAAAATCCATTGCTAAGTGTACAATAGTGGTCTTGAGAAGCATTGAACTTACATCTTGGCTATCATACCGGGAGCTATGTCACCTTAAAGAAGATGCTTGAGCTTCTCTGAATTTTATTTGTTTCATCGGCAAAAAGAGATACAGTTTTGTTGTTGTTGTTGTATTTGCTTCTGCATTATTGAGTTTTAACCTGGAAATAGGCAAATCTTCTAGCAGAAGATGAGAGAGGCCAACACTGTGGATATGTTAAGATTGTTCTGTTCCTGAAACAATATACACTTAGCCAGTGCTTGATACAATGCAAAATGTTTTTAGCCTTTAGAGAGAGAAGGATTTTCCCATGTGGATGTCTTGTTTTGTATCACAGCTAGAAAGACTGGAGGGATATAAATATGTAATTAAAGTAAATCAGACAGGTATGATGATCTAATCTAAGGAGGCTGAGGAGGGAGCATCACAAGTTCAAGGGCAGCCTGGGCAGCTTAGCAAGACCTCTTCGCAAAATCAAATAATAGTAACAACACTAACAATAATATGTTGCCAGTAATGAAAAGGACTATGGACACACCTCAGCAGTCTCTGGATTTAATCATCAGTAGCCCAAAACTATTTTTTAAAAGGTAAAGGATTAGAACAAAAACACTGACTATTTGCAAAGTTCAAAACACTGGAGATTGGCATCCCACTGCAGTTAGAGAAGCTGTATTTGGAGAAGTCTTTAAAGGACCTTTTCATACTTGAAGCCAGTTCAAAGACTGTAGATACCTGAATTCATCAAAATAACCCAATACAGGGGGCTTTGCCAGACAGCTCAGTTGTTTAAAGAGCTGCTTGAGTAAATGCAGGCAGGTATATAGGACCATGGTTCGATTCCCAGCTGCAGAAGCTGTACTAGACCTGTCCTTAAGACAGCCAGAAGTAGGCAAAATAAATAAATAAATAAACTAAATAAATCAATATAGTTAAATAGTCCATACTAGTAGTGGGTTATCAACAGAACTGACAATTGTCAGAAGGGTTTTTTTTTTTTTTCGAAACCAGGGATTGAACTCTGACCCTTACACTTGCCAGGCAAATGCTTATTCTGCTAAGCTGTCTCCCCAGCCTGTCAGAAGTTGTTGATTTGACCATTTTATAGCTCAGCATATTAATATGGCACTACTTTTTATTCTTTGTGGTTATACTTTTCTGCTGGATGGTTAAGACCCAGTTAAAGCAAGACCTATATAACTAAAAATGTA
>NDGN011391872.1:0-12464 GCA_002564285.1 Tympanoctomys barrerae
CTGGGGCCCATGGGACCTTGGCACAGGAGGTGGAGCCCTGGGGCCCATGGGACCTTGGCACAGAAGGTACCCTGGAGGAGAGGATGAGTCCTAAGGACAGATCACCCCTGCAGCTGTGCCACCCCACACTGCCCACCACTGCCCCTGCCAGTCCCTACCTGCAGCTCCAGCCAGGTGGGGGGCTCCATGCGCACCCCATTAGCACAGGTGCGCCGCAGGCGTTCCGCACAGAAGGGCCCGTAGCCGGCTGGCCCTTGGCCGATGAAGTTCAGCAGGTACTGGGGTGCAAATGAGGAGGGGGACACTCAAAATGGAGGCTGATTTCTATGTTTTGCTCAGACAGCTTTTAAGAGATCACTCCCCGTTTGTAAAGGTGAGTTCTGATGGATGTTCCCATCCATCACGAGACAGAATGTAGGCTGGTACTTTTATTTGTGGATAGAGGATCTTACTATGTAGTATAGGCTGGTCTTGAACTCACTATGTAGCCCAGGCTACCCGGGACGATCCTCCTGCCTCAGCCTCCTGAGTGCTTGCTTGGATTATGAGCGAGTAACACCACGCCCAGATATAAACTGGTGTGTCTCCGACGCACAGTTGGGCAGTATGTTCTAAACAGCGCAAGGGGCTGTGGAGATAGCTTGGCAGTCTCAGCGCCTGCCTGGCAAGTGCAAGGACCCAAGTTGAATCCCTGGTGCTGCACGCTGTAATCTTAGCACTGGGGAGGCTGAGACAGGAGGATCACTACAAGTCTGAACTGAGTAGCAAGATACTATATCAAATAAATAAATAAATGAAATTAAAAAAAATAGTGTAAAGCTTTAACATATGCATGCTGTTTGACTCCTTTATTCAAACCTATCTTTAGAACAAAAGTACGTATTTTCGGTTGTAGTGGCTCGCATCTACTGCGATGCGCACTCAGAAGGTACACCTTAAATATCCACCAGCACGTCCACGCCTTGTGGGGCTGCTCGGGTGATGGAAGCGCACGGGGAAGTCTGGTCCCAGAGGATGTCGGGCAGACAGTAGGGAAAGTGCAGGGGCCACTGCCCAGCACGGGGCGGTGAAAGGTGCTGCAGATCACGGTGCCTCTCAGAGGTGAGACAGGCTGGGAGGGTTTCCCCGTGTCGGGAGAGGCCTGGGGGCAGGGGTGGGGGTGACTGCATTTCGGCTGTCACCACAGGGACTTGGGAGCAAGTGAGTGTTTCCTGTATGACCACAGGGGTGACACCGCACTGGCCAGAAGAAAACATTGATGCGAGCCAGCCCTGGCTGAGGCTTTCATGACTCTCATTTTCTTCCTAGACTTACTACACCCCATGCCTATGAGGGCAGCAAAGCCTGGGTAGAGCCTTGAGCATTTGGGAGCTCTTGCCCATGTGGCGCCTACGTTTTCAGTTCTAAGGAGTAGAAAGAGGCACTCAGCCCATGTTCTCCAGGAGCCCCCTCTTGGACAACTGTCATCTCGAGGTGCATGTCGCCACCTTCTCATTTTGGGTTTGGAAAGCCACTGTGGCTCCTGAGCCCCTGCAGGCCCTGGCTAGGGACGGAAGGAGCCAGGCAGTGTTGTCTGTTACTGACTGGGGAAACCGAGGCCCAGAGAAGGGCAGGTACTGCTGCCGTCAGCTCGCAGGTGGGGAAAGCCCAGTCGTGAGCCAAGGTTTCTGGGCCTGCCTGGGCCTGGCCCACCCGTGGTCCTGCTGCAACCACCCAGCCCTGGTCCACCCACCTTCAGGAACCGCTCGGAGGGCGGGAAGCAACCCAAGCAGAGGCTGAGCAAGATCCAGCCCCGAGCCCGGCTGCTTGCTTTGGGGTTCTCCGAGAGCTGCTTGCAGATCTGACAGTAAACCTCATCCCTGAAAGACAGGGCAGAAGGCAGGCCGGGCTGGCTCTGGGGGGCACACAGGTGGCCCAGGTGGGCGCTCGTCTGCCGGTCACCCCGCAGCACCCAGCTCTCCCCAGACTCCTCTGAGGTCTCTGGGTTCGGGCCCTGTTTCCCAGCTCGCAGAGGCCGTGGCCCTGGCACCTCCCCATCAGGGGCTCTGCTCCCTGATGCACACCCTCTGCCCACTACGGCCTCGCCCAGTGTTGCTGCTGCAGGCTTCCCTGCCCTGCTTCTTTTTTTTTTTTTTTTTTGCGGAACCGGGGATTGAACTCAGGCCCTTGCGCTTGCCAGGGAAGCGCTTATTCCACTGAGTCATCTCTCCAGCCCCCTGCCCTGCTTCTTGAGGAAGTAGATCTGCTCCTTTCCAAGCCTCACAGCTACTTCAAGCAGTGCCTTCTCCCTCTCCCCACTGACCATGCTCCCTTCCCTGAAGAGAGCCCTGGCACTGCAGAGGGTAGGGAGCCTCACAGAGAACCCTTCCCGCCTGACCTCCCCTCCCACAGCCTCAAGAGTCTTCTCACTCGTCTCCTCCTGGTGAGGTGCTCTCCGGCCCCTTGAGCTCCCCCAGCTTCTCAGCACCCTCACATTAGAAGCCGCACCTCCGCTAGTGCTCAGCGAGGTGCCGCTGCATGTCTGCCCACCAATTTTCCCAGCTTTTCCACATTTGCTGTCTTCTGTGGTATGAATGTTCCCACTAACACCAATTTTAAGTTGCCACTGTGACATTTTTGAACATGGAATTGGAAAGAGATGCACACATCTGGCTCTTGAGAGCTGGTGAGGGCTGGCGTCAGCAGCCTTCCTGCCTCTGTGGTGTATAGGCACCCCCATGCAGCCCTCCTAGGAATCTGGGAGTCGCTCTCGGCTCCTCCCGCCCCTCCATCCTCCACATCCCATCAGCCACCTGTCCTACCCTCTCACTGGATATCTTTGCTGTTCTCTGAGACATTCCTCATCAGCTGTCTTTAGACCTCGGCCACAGCCCTTGTCGGCTTTACACTCCCAGGTTCTCCACCCCACGTGAGAGAACTCAGCAGCAGACCAACTGGGTCAGCACGCAGGTTAGCACTGGGGCAGAGAGCCGGTAGTGTGTGTGTGTGTGTGTGTGTGTGTGTAGCTGGCTCAGCCCGCCCTGGGGGCAGAGCTGGCGCAGCATGTGGTGCAGGGATCCAACCGCTGTCCCTGTCCCCGCTCTTGCCTAAGCAGGCACTTTAGATCACTGAACTATCTCCCTGGTCCAGTAGTCTTACAAAGTGGAAGAAGCAGAGGGCAGAGTTTGGGGTACCCCAGCAGCATGAGTGTGAGAAAGGTAGTCCTCGAATGGAGAACGCCAGAGACGTATGCCGTATGCCGCAGGCTTTTATACAAAGCCTTCCCAAAGGGCCGCTGAGCCCTGACCGGAGGCAGGCTGAACGCGAGTGCCACCTGCTGCTCACCGTACAAGAGACACACTTGAATCCAGCCAAGTCAACTGCGGCTAAACCAAAAATGCAACCCTCTTTGAAAGAACCTAACAGAACCCAGAGTCTCTACTATCCTCAGTGTCCAGGATACAATCCAGAAGACTGAGTTACCAGGAAACAGGAACACATGACCACCCTCAAGGGAAACAGCAGCTAGTGGAGACCGGTTCTGGAATGACCTGGACGCCATGTTTTCAGAAAAGACCGGAAAACTATCTTATGTGCTCAAAGATACAAGGAAACTGTACACACAGCAAGTAAGCAAGTAGGATCTTGGAAGATAAACATAAACATCCAGGAAAAATAGGACAATACAGTATAACTTGCTATAATATCTGATGCTAAGACTCACTGAGTGGATCTAGCCACAGACTGAGAAAGACGGGTCAGTACATTTGAAGATAGATCAACAGAAACTATCCAATCTCAAGAAAGAAAAGCTGAATAGCTTCTGGGGCCCTGAGGGACAGTCACATAAAGTTTTACAGAGGCTTAATGAGAGTTTGGAAGGGTTGGGAGAAAGGAGAGAGAGAATATTTGCAGAAACAGTGGCCAACATTTCCCCAGTTTGGTTAAAAATAATAAAATAAGCAACTCCCTGAAACACTGTAGTCTTTCCTCTAGAGCAGCATACTTTTTCTTAGAATGTGCATGAAAATCTAACTTGTAAAGCAAATGGCACAGAAAGGAGGAACTTGTGCATTTTCAGTCCCACGTTAAAGCCAGGATGACAAATCTGTTTCCCTGAAGCTGGGCTTTATGCGTGGGCTTTCTTCACTCATGGCAAGTAGAGGATGCTCAGCGGCTGCCATCTGCTGCCTGAAGCTGAGACTCTGGGCTCCAGGCCAGGGAACAGGAGGAAGAGGGGCTTCTTGGTGACAGGCAGGAGGCTGTGGCCATCGGCTGAGAGCCTGTGGGGAGCCCCGGGCTCTGAGCAGGCCGGACCAGCAGGGGGCACTGACCTGAGGCTGGGCCGAAGGATGGCGTAGCCCACAATGTAGTGCACCTTCTCCAGGTTGGACATGGGTCTGTCTGAGATGCGGCCATCAGGGTCAAATGCCTCCTCTCCTATACCCAGCTGGCTGGCCACCTTGAAGCCCAAAGATGGCTGTTAAGACAGCTGCGAGTCTCCCCATTTGCCAAGGAGGAAGCTGGAAGCAGGCTCACCTGGCCCGTGACCCGGGAGGACCGCTTCAGCTTCATGGAGGAGATGCCCTTGGTCCCTCTGTCCTTGTGGCTCATTCTCTGTGGAAACACACAGGAAGCAGGAGAAGGAGGCCTGAGTGGTTCCTCTGGGCTGCTGACCCTCCAGTCGCCCAGTGTGGAGCGGATGTCCCTGTCCCTCCGCTGTTCCTGGCTTGATTTCCAAAGCGTCTGGGGAGGGGTGGCCTGCAGCTATTAGGGTCCATGACCTCCTCAGGCAGTGGTCACACCTTGCCATGAAAAGAACTTGCTGCCCAAATTAGAGCTCACCATGGGCCCAGGCCTCAGCTGCTGGCTGGGGCAAAGCTGGTTGGGAGCACACAGCTGAACATGCAATGTGGCTGGCATGCTCTGCAAGGGTGGGGAGCCTTGGGGCACAGGGCTCTGGCAGGCCATTCTGCATCCCGTGTACCTCCGGGGGCTCAGTGTGGGTGCACTGCCTCCCAGAGCCCTTCCCTGAGGGGTCACCAGCCTCGAAAGTGACTCCGGGACTTCAGCCCCCGACGCTCCTGCCCTGTGGGCCCTGTGACTTCTGTGCCCAGACACTGTGGCTTCTTGCTGCTTTCCGGCCTGGGTCACTTTCTCTAGGGGGACCTCGCTGGGAGGGCGGCTCTGTGGAGAGCTCCATCGCCAGGCACTGAGGCCTCCTGCAGGCAGCCCCATGAGCACCCTCAGATGACACCTTCAGATGACACCAGCTCTCGGTGACATGTTCAAGGCACCTTCTGGAAAGACCCTGAACCAGAACTGACCAGCTAAGCTGCTCCTGGCTCTGAGAAACCTTGTAAAATAATAGAAAAGTGCTGTTTGGGGGATAACTAACTCACCGCAGTGACAAGTCGCTAGCACTCTGGTGGAGACTGAGCCTCCAAAGGTGAGGGGGCAGGCCTTGTGACATCAGCGCACAGGTGCACAGGACCCTGCGGCTGGTGGCCAGTGTGCCTTCACCAATGTGCGCCCCTCTGGCGAGCTCCTCAGGGAACTAACTGGGCCCTGACGAGCACCTCTGAGCAGCAGTGGATGTGATTAACCTCCCAGCCGGGACAGCCAAGCCCGGGCAAGGAGGTGGTTTCTGGATTCAGCCCAGCGGGTGCAAAGCCAGCTCCCACACTCACGCTTGCCGGGTGAAGGGCAAGTCACTTCCCCTCTCCATTTTTCTCGCTATCAATAAGCACACTAACCCTGAACTTATAGGGCTGGCCCAGCTAGATCTAAGCAAAGAGAAGCCATAGGCGCATAGCAGGCAGGCAGTCAACAACAGCGCCAGCTGGTATTGTTACTGTTGTACACCGTTGAATTCAACTGAAGTCTGATCCAAGGACTCTCTCCATTAATACCTGCCTAATTCAAACTGTCTTTGGGGTGATTCTTAGTTCATGAGCTCTCAAGAATAACTGAAGACTGAGGGTGCCCAGGGGCACCGGCTTGGGGGCAGCGCTAGGGCAGCACCGAGGACAGGGACCTCTGTCCACTTCTCCGACCCGCCCAGACCTCTACACAGTGCCCTCACACCACTAACCTGCACAGACCCACCGTGCCCGGAGCCCTGCCCTGAGGGCCCCTGACCCAGCCTGTCGTGGATCTGCCGCATCACCGGGCCTTCCCGCAGGCTGTTCTTGGCGTACAGCACCGGCTCCGGAAGGTCACCCATGAATCTCAGGATGATGGGCCACACAGACAGGGCGGCCTAGGGGAAGGAGACAGGGCTGATGGGAGCCTGCCACCGGCTCCCTAAACCACTCCTCCCTCCCTCTGAACCGCAGCCCGAGACTCTGGGGTGGCTGAGCCACCGTAAACCCGAGAACAACTGTGTACCGAGTAGTCGGTGTCATTGTCGTGGTAAAGCAGTGGGTAGCGGAGAAGCTGCCGTATGTGCGTGTGGCTGGCCGATTTCTGGAAGTAAGTCACAGCGAACTTGGGAAAGGCGTGCTCTGCCAGGCCCTCTGGGTCGTCCTCCGGCTCCTCCACCCTGGGGACTGTGTCCAGGTCAATCTCGGGCAGTTTGGGACTCTTGGTTTCCAGATCCTGGGGACAGTTGAGGGAGGAAGTGGGTCTTTTAGACACTAGCTGAGCCTTTTGTGAGCAGGGCTGGGCTCCAAGGAGCCTGAGGAGCTTCTATCTGGGAGTGCCAGGTGCGGAGGCCTGTATCTGCCAGGGCCCTGGGGCTGAGCCCTCCCCCAACTCCCACACTTGGTGGGGGGCAGTGGGCTGTGTGCGGTGGCCTTGGCCCTCCTGCCCTGCAGGCACAAGCTCCACCCAAGCCCTCCCCTCCACCTTCCTGTAGGCCTGGCAGGGCAGGGCAGTGCTCCCCCTGAGCCCCGCACGGAGGCCTGGAGCACCGAGGGTGGGGAAGTGCGCAGGTGTCTAGAGCCTGGGACCCAGAGTGGGGTGGGACAAGGGCCCCAGGACAGCCCTGGACCCAGCCCTACTCCCTACCACTGCCCCAAGCCCACACCGGGTCGCCTCTGTCCTGTCCGCCGCACCTCGGCTCCCAGGTCACACCTGCAGGGCCCGAGGTGAAGTGGGAGGTGCTGCTGGCTGAAGGCAGCTCTGTGGGGACTCTGGGAAGTCCACAGGGGCACAAGCTCCCTGGCTCTGAAGGGTCTGACCACTCAACTGTTCTTTGCACGGCCATTCAGGGAGCAAAATTCACCTGGCTGCTACCTAGAGCAGTTGCTCCAAGAACCAAGAGCTTATCCCCCCCGCCTGGGGCTGTCTTACCTCAAAGCCTGCTGGAGCCTGGCCCTCCTGGCCCCCAATTATGGATGGGAGGAAGCCAAACACTTTCTCTACCATCTCCGTGTCGGTGACAGTGTCGTAGATGGACTTGCGCTTCTTGGTGGGGAGAGCACTTTGGTCTTTCGGCTCTTGGGCTGGGATGGCCACAGGCTCCTGCACACACCCGTGGGAAAACAGTGACCAACAGTCCGGGCTAAAAGGGTTCTGTTCTGTTCTGCCTACTCTCACAGGACAAGTGTCTTCCAGAAGCCAGGTAAACCCTATCCTGCCGTGATTTGTCCAAAGCAATGATAGCTGGGTGAGTGGAGACCAGCCAGGGGCTTTCATCTCCCTTTGATAATTAGAGGTCTGGGGGGAGGTGGAATTGTTGGCCTGAACCCTGCAGCAGCACCTCAAACTCCAGGAAGCCCAGACCCCCACTTGAGTCCCTTCACTCACAGTGCCTTGGGGTCCTCCAGGGGAGGTTCCAGCACACAGGTCAGGGTACCCTGCAGCCAGGCTGGGGCCATTGGAGTAGAAGCATTCTGCTAGCCTGTCTGGGCGTCTGCTATCTCAGCTGGCCTGTGCACTGCATTGGCATTTTGTGCGGTGGATCTAATTTGCATCTATGGGGCAGAGGTATATGTCACCCCAGCTCCTTTGCCTTCCAGAAAAGCCAAGTGAAAAGCAAGGCAGATAAATCTAGAACAATTGATAGAGGAGTGGGGTCGTGCAGGAGCAGGCTGCTTGGAGCTATTCTCCCCACCTTCCACAAAAGTGATTGGCTCCTCCGGGTGTTTCTGTCACCTGAGCTGCCTGTCACACACACCCTGTGCCCAGGCCTTTGTTCTCCTACATGGGAAACATGGCTTCCTCTAGCACACCTGGCCCAAGTTTCCTGTGCCTTCCAGGAAACTCTCCCTGCTAAGAAATTGTCCTTCAGGCTTAATACACGGAAGGGCCCGAGGAAGGGCCCGAGGAGTTCTACCTCCAGGGTGTGGGAATGAGCCTGTCCTCCTCTACTCTGCTCATGCTACTCTGTACGAGGCCCTGAGTGGTGGCTGAGTTTTCCAGATGGTGCAATGGCTTCTGTCCTACTGACAAGGAGAGGGATGAGGTACCTCTTGTGTGATCTCAATGGCAGCCCAAGTGTTGCCATTTGACTTCTATATCTTTGCTGTGGTCTTGAATAATCGGAACAGACTTAAATGACTTGGCTTGGAAGTGTGGATTTTTGAAAAGGGACTCCAAGAAGAGCTCCTCACTGCCGCTCCTCCCATCAGCCCTCGCCCAGCTGCCCTCGCCCAGCTGGGCCCCAGCCGGCCCACCTGTCCCGAAGCTGGACGCTCTGCCACGTTGGCTTTCCGCTGCAGGAAGCTCCGCCGAGCAGCCATGCCCCGGGCATGGGCCTGGATGATCACCACGGCCCTCCTCTTCGCCTGGACTTGCTGGCGCACCAGGTAGCCCCTGCAGCGGGCCTGCAGTTGCACCATCCTCTGCCGCATGGCCTGGAACTGTCTGGACAGTATGTGGCTCCGGGCAATGGCCTGCAGGCGTTCAAAGCCCACCAGGATCTGGGGGGCAGGAGGGGGAAGGGCTCGGAACCAGAGGCTTTCCTAAGGACCCCGAGTGGAGCTCCCAGGAGACCCTGAGAGTTAGCTGCACAGGCACCTGCTCCTAGGCAGAGGGCCAGCGCTGCGTATGGGCACGAGCGACAGCGAATTATTGCTCTAAGGTCATTAGAGAAGAGTCTGCTCTGCCAGTAAGTGCTAACTGAGCATTTGTTAGATCATAAAGCAGCCTCCCGAGGGCGAGGAAGGAAGAACTGGCTCGGGTTTCTCATGGACGGTTTGATTCCAGAGATTTCATTTTTGTTGCTTCTGCTCGCCAAGCCCAGCCACTGCGTCTGCCAAGGCGCTGCAGCACAGCGTTGGCTGGGAGAGGGGCTGTGGTTGGCTCCGTCAAGCTGTCTCTTCATGGAGACAACAGAGGGGAAGTAAGTGGCTGAATGGCCATTTGTATGCTACAAATATCCCCCGGCCACAAGGTTCCTGAGCCTCTGGGACAGGCTTTGCTGGCTCGTCAGACAGCAAGGCAGCCTGGGCCTGCAAGTGCTGCAGACTCAGCCACATGTCAGCTCTCTGCCAAGTGCCTGCTCTTGGGAACTCTGGCGAGCCTTTCCGAGCCTCAGGCCCTTGCCTAACTGTTGGTTTACTATTGAATAAAACAACAGGCGTAAGCAGCCTCTCCGTACACGTGGGCCATCACTGGCTGTGCCAGCGGGGAGCGCAGAAAGCCTTGGGGCTCGTTTCCTTAATGTGGCTACTCTACGTCCCAGCCACAGTCGCAGCAAAGTCAAGTGAGGCTTAACTGAGAACAGCCACAGTTGCTTGGCTTCGCGTGGTTGCCTACGAGGGAAGAAGAGTTCCCAACCTCACGTCAGCGCAGGATTCCCCAGCACAGCTCTGGGGACGCCCTGAGCTCTGCAAAGGAGCGTGACGTGGGTCTCAGAGGTCAGCCGGGGGTGCTGATGCCCATTAAGTAAAATCTATACTCCGCGCACGAGGGGTGGGGCTTCCTGCCTGAGGCTGCTGATTGGAGAAACACACTCCTGCAATCTACGCTGCTCCCGAGGGGCCGGCCTCCGGAGCTCGCGCTCTCTCACCATCTTGAAATTCCTCCTGTTGTAGTAGCCGCGCCAGCCGGCTTGGAGGGTCACAGCTGCCCGCCTCTGCCTCAGGAACTCCTTCCTGCGGGAGGGGAGGATGAAAGCAGGAGGCATGAAGTGAGCCGGGTGTGTGGAAGGCCTCTGAGGGCTGCGGAACTGACTGGAAGGGAACAGGGGCGGCCAGCTACCCGGAAAAGTGAGTCCGCCTGTGGGGGAGGAACGTGAAGTCTACCGGCAATAATGCACCTTTCAGGATAGCTTTTATGATAATCAAGAAATCCTTCCTGGGGATGGGGAGACAGCTCAGTGGCTTAAGTGCCTGCCTGGCAAGTGCAAGGTCCCGAGTTCGATCCCGGGTACCACTGAAAACAAAACAAAAACCTTCCTTACCCCCAATATCTGTGAAGGATGAAGTTTGTTACCAGTACGCTTTTCCTTAGCTGAACCCTTCTTATGGCCTAACTAGACTTAGAGAGCCGAAGCTGAAGTTGGGCTTTGGGGGCCAGAGGCGGCCCGAGGTGACCTAGGCCATACAGAGCTTTCATCGCAGTCAAGAGTCTTCTTTTCACTTCTAGTAACTTTCCCGGAGGACTTTCTAAAGTTTAGAGCAGTAGATCACAGCCACGCTAAAGCCATCCAAGAAACTTTCACACTTATTGATGCCTTGGTCACACTCACTTGAACTCACTCAAACTTCTGATACTTAAGTGTGTACACACACACACACTCACGCATGCACGCACGCACGCACAGTCAGCCCTCTGCACACGCAGGTTCTGCTTCTACAGATTCAACCACCCACAAGTTGAAAGTCCCTGAATACAAAACCTCGTCTGTGCTGAATGTACACCGAGTTTCTTTCTCCTCGCTCAGCCCTTCCTGCACACTGCAGCCGTTGGCACAGCACTGCGTTGTGTTGGGCGTTGTGGGTAACTTGGACATGGATGAATCGTATGGGAGAGTGCAGGTTACACACGTCGGGTACATTTTGTACACGAGTCATGTGCGCCTGTGGATGTGGAATGGTGGAGCCAAGCTTCTGAAGACAGTAAAGGACGACTTCTATCTAATTTCCCAGTAGTCAAGGTAACCAACCAAATCATCCGAAAGCAAAGATGATCTACCTCCTTTCCAGGATCTGCTCCTCAGATGAGCAGAGCTGCCCTCCGAGGAGGCTGCCAACCTTTCACGGCTGTCGTGATGGCAGGAGGGGTGGGTGACTGCTACTGACAGCCAGCAGGCAGTGGCCAGGGAGTCTGCTCAACAGACTGTGACACACATGGCTGTCCCATAACAGAAGTTATCCTGGGGGATAGGGCCACTGTGGTCCTGGGGGATAGGGCCACTGTGGGTCAGGGTAGCATGCGTGCTCAGCATGCAGGAGGTCCTGTGTTCAACTCCCAGCACACACATGCATATGCACAATGTACACACACTCCACTGAGAAGCCATGATTCTATCTTTTATTTAATTTTTTTCTCCAGTTTTTTTTTTTTTGTGTGTGTGTGTATGTGTGGCTGGCTTAGCCCACTCTGGGGGCGGGTATGGCACAACACGTGGTGCTGAAGATCAAACACGGTCCCTGCGCGCTTGCCTAAGCAGGTGCTTTAGACTGCTGAGCTATCTCGCCAGCCCATTTTTCTCCAGTTTCAGTGACCAGAAGAGGAAGAGCACGGTGAAATATCAACGGCCTCACTTCCAAGAGGATGGGTAGAAGTGATGCGCTTCTTCCTAATCCTCCTGCTCAGTACAGTTAAAAGCCTTGAGCATTACATACAAAACAGACAACTCTGTAGGCTGGCCAAATAGCTCAGTGGATTAAAGCACCTGCAAGCAGGTACAGGGGCTGGGGGCTCCATCCCCTGGCCTGCAGTGCCAGCCCCGCCCCCGGGGCATGCTGCGAGGGCAGTTGAGACTGGGTGTGGTCGTGCGCACCAGTAATGCCAGCGCGGGAAGCTGAAAACAGCAGATCTGTACAAGTCTGATCTAGTAGTAAGACCCTGAACCCTCTGTAGACCCTTACTTAAAATACAAAAAAATAAATAAATAAAAAATTTGGGCTGGGGAGATGGCTCAGTAGAATAGTGTGCTTCCCTGGCAAGCGCGAGGGCCTGAGTTCGATCCCTGGCTCTGAAAAAAAAAAAAAAAAAAAAAAAAAAAACCTCTGAAAGGCAGAGAGAAGAAAGCAGGTCATCCAGGGACATCATGGCTGAAGAAAAGACACTATGATACCTTCTCTAGGTTTTCTTTTTCCTCATCTATGCAGGCTAGAGCTTTAGAACTCGGCACTCCAGAAATGCTGATAGATGCAGACCAACAAGCTTCTAGAGGAGCCTTTCCTCTTTGCCCAAATGATCTGGAAAGAGGTCGCCTCACAGGACAGAAAATGTCAAACAACATCCACTCCGGTGAACAAGTGCACAAGACCACTGCAGCGCCACACCGCGGCCAGGAGGGGCCGGCGGGCAGCTTAGACCCCGCCCCTCACAGCTCTAACGAGGTGCACCCGCGGGCAGCTTAGACC
>NDGN011391873.1:0-18343 GCA_002564285.1 Tympanoctomys barrerae
AGTAAATTTATTAGACTAATTTGAACTAAAGTGTGAGTGACTAACACTCTACCTACCTCAAAAATATGAGACCAGCTTCATATCGAAAAAGTAAAGTACATCATTATGCATGGGAAACAGAACTGCTTCTTTCTTAGTTTTGCACATGTGATTGACTCAGTAGAGTTATTTTTTTAGACTTTGAAACAGTTTTTATAATGCTGTTAAATAATTATTCTGTTTATTTTTATCTTTGGGAAAATTATTTTTAAATATAGATATGTGCCTAGGTACAATTTCAGGACAGTTTCCACGTGATATTAAAATTCTATTCTAATGTCGAGCCATTCTTGACACAATCATCTAAAAAACAGGTCAGAATTGTTTTTACTATGGCTCTATACAAGTACCATTAAACACTCCAAGTAATATTAGGGGAAAGCAAATGTTCCTTGAAAGTTTTCCTTCAGTATGATTCCATTAAAAGCCTGATAATGAAATGTATAATTTAGTTTTTTGCTTTTTAACTTTCTCTTGTACAGATTCCGTTTTCTATTCTTACTTCTTCTACAGAATGGCCCCAAACTTCCAGCCAGAGGATAAAAAGTAGACAGTAATATGACAGCCTCCTGTGTTGGGGCTTCCTCACAAATCTTCATATTGAAAACTAAGAATTGCCTTCAGTTTATTTGAGTAAAAAATTCATCCTCATCAAAATACATATTTGATAAGTTTTCTTAATAGGAAAGCAAAACATTATTTTCTGAACAATTTTCTTAAAACAAATTCTGAAGTCATGATTAAATAACTTGCTTTCTGATCTCATCACTGTTTTTTGTCGATTTTTCCTTAGTCATAGCTTCTAGAGAGAGAAGCCTGAGCTGCTGTTTATTATTCACTCCCATTTTACATAAGAATATTTCCTGGTTCTTTTATGGTACTACACTGGTTCAGGTAGCTTATTGTTAAAGACTCCTTTGGATTTATTACTCAGTTCTTACTGGACCTGACTACTTTGTTTTTGAGTGAAAGGGAATCCTTTCTAAGACTTCCACCAAACTTCTTTCTATATAGCATGACTTTTGTTACTGTACTTGCATCTTTTCTGCCTCAGGAATCCACTGATCCCTGGTTTTGGTTAGTGTTGTGCAGCAGGCTCTGGAAAGAGAAGCTGGCTGTCATTCCCTGGGTCCCTGGCCTCTCACAGTAGAGCTGGCCATGGAGTGTGGGTTCATAGGAGCACCAGCAACCTGGTATGTTCTTATTTTGTGTTGTTTATTTCACCCATGCTTATTTGTTGTCAAGCTCAAGGGCCTTTTGTGAGACCTCTGGAACCACTTTTATAAGTTCCAGGGAAAGTTCCTTTATGACTCTTAGGTCTGGCTTACTTTTCCTAGATTCATCCCAACTCCCTTGGTAAATAACCTGCGACACGTCTGGACAAAATCTTTTACTGAAGTGAGAAGCATAGCACAGGATGTTATCCAAACACGTTTTGGGACAAAACGTGGGTTTCAGCATGATGATTCTGAGGTTTACTGTATTGCTTGAAGAAGTCATTTAACATGAGCCTAAATGCTTAGATATTGTGGATACAGACTGAAGATCAGAATACGTGGATTTGAGAGGTCTTAATGACTTCGCCTGCATGAACTAGCCAGTGCATGCACTCTTGAAATAGTCTATACTTAATCATGGAAACATGCTTATGAAAGCAAGATCAAAATTCTCAGACACTTAAATTATTCTATAAATATTTTATTTTCACTTGTATTTAGCAGTCTCTAATTTTTTATCATTTATTTATTTATTTTTTATTTGGTACAGGGTCTCACTATGCAGCTCAGACTCATAGTGATCCTCCTGTCTCAGCCTGCCCAGAGCTGAGGTTTTGAGCCTGTGCCACCATAATCGGTTTTGGGGACCAGCATGGCATGCAGTACCAGGGATTAGACCCAGGTCCTTGTGCTTGCCAGGCAGGCTCTTAGAACACTGAGCTATCCTCCCAGCTAGTAGTCGCTAATTTTGGTGAAATACTAATGAGTAAGATTTTGCATTACCAACTTGGTCTCCTCAACATCAGTGACCCTCAAGTGCTTTCTACATTGGTGCTGATGCCTGGAATGATCTACCCTTTAAAAGTTATAATAAAACAGCCACTTTCAATATGGCCCATAGTGGCTGTGTTTCCCAGACTAGCTACTAAACAGTGTACGTTGGCCACTATTCAGGCTGCTAGAACTCACTGAGTAAGGAAAAGAGGATGCGTCACACTCATTTTCATAGGAATTAAGAAATATTTTGTAAACAAGTGTTGGGCAATATGTATAATTTAAATAATTTGCCTAACAATTTATAACAATCCCAATTAACACATATCTGGAAAAAATGTAATTATTTTAAATACTTTTCTTTTTATGCATTATATTGCTATGTAGTAGTAATTTTCCACTTTCTTTAAAGTGAATTTGTATTTTGCCATCATTAATTCAAGCCATTATCCATCTACTACATCTTTTGTTTCTGAGTGGATATGCTAAAACCATAACCAAAATGTCATCTTATTTTGTTTTAGCATACCTTGGTCTAGCATATTGATACTATTCAAATGCTTGATTTTTTTAAAACAAAAATATATTGTTGAAATATTACATAAATACTTACTGTAAAAACATACCAGCAATTTTCTATTGGCTTTCCTTGTGATAAAATTTAGGAACTCAGGAAAATTTGCATGCCACTTCCTTTGAACGTTCCCCTGTGCTTGAAGTCTCTCTGTGGCTTTCAAACATATGTGCTCAACATGGATTATAAACCTTTCCTATAAAGTCACAAGTCAATAGTCATCTTTTGTGATTATCCAGTGTTCATCATGTGCATTAACTGTAGTTTCTTTTCCCAGTTTCTCAAATGTGGGAAATTATCACATTTTCTGGTGCAAAATTTTCAAGACAATTTTTATTCACTGTTTTATTGATAATTGCAATAAAATATGAAAATGTTTATATAATAACTCATTCATTTTCATAAACAGAATGCTTCAGGATTAGGGATTCCCTGATGCTACTTCATTCAGTAAGCTATGTAATTATAATTCAGATCTCATTCATACTTGAAGGCATAGCTAGAAATGAAAAAGAGACAAAAATTAAAGGCAAATACGTCAATTCTTTTTCCAAAGTACATAAAAATTATCATATGTTGTTTAAAAATGCTTTAACTTCAACCTGGTTAGGTCTCCAGAAGTATTGTACAATATGGCAGAGAAAAACATTGGTTTTATATTTTTTAAACTAGAAATAGATAAATGAATGATTTATAAGAAATAAAAATAGAATTGTATAAAGCATACAGAAATTTCCAAGCACACCTAATTTATCTCTAAAACATATTAGTGGTCAGATTTTCCACTTTGATAAATAGTGGAATGAAATTTTTAAACTTTGTCTCAGATATGAAAATGTTCATAATTCAGAAATGGAAATTTTATTAATTGTGAGAAAGACAGTTATTTGAGGCATGAGCCAGAACAGGACAGTTCCTGTCTCTGTTGACCTCCTCCTGGAAGCACTGATTGTACTCTGTGATACTGCACTCATTCATTTAGCAAATTTTCAGGAAACTACAAGTTTGATTTCATGACCTCATCAGTTCATTTCTGTTTATAATGTTTTATCATTACTACAAGTAACCCACTCCTCTTCTCTCCTTATACTGTCGCGTAACTTCTGATTTACTCCTTTGTGAGAGAATATTTATTTATTGTTGAAACAGAATCCTGTTTTCCAAAACCAAGCAGAACATGAATGACTGTTTGGAGTCAAAGAATTTCCCTCTTTTGAATAGTTACAAGTGTCTGAAAATTTTTGAGAGAGGCATCTCAGTTTGAATTCATGGAGAAACTTAAATTGGCAAAGAAGGAAAACAGCATGTGTCAAGTGGCCGCATGTAAATGCTTATGTGAAGGTGAAAAAGTTCTTCTTTTCAAAAAGCAAAGGCACTCTATACCCATTCGTAGCAAGTGTTCACATCAAGTAACAACTACTCTTTAAAAGCTAATTTTCATTTCCTTGAAAACATTTTTTATGTTTTGTAAGATGTATGGGCTCATAGCTCGTTTATTATGTTTTACGGAATAAAATCTCCCCAGTCAGGCTCCTTTTGCCTTTTGTGCCTCATCCAGGTGCCATGGTACGCGTGGAAAAGCAAATGCTTACATGGAAAGAGAACAGTAATGAATGTAGCCCAAGGGAATAGGCCTCAGTTTTGAACCAGGATGTTAAATTTTGAAAAAGTATCTGAGCATCCTCCACGCTGTGCCGCAGTGTCTGTAGCTTCAGCGATGAGCCAGTCAGCAAGTTGAGTGCCTCAGAGTCCATGTGCATCATGTTTAAGAAGTGATGACTTTTTAAAAAATCTAGTAAATGCAAAGACTTTATCAATTTTTTTCAACTCAATATTTAGCACACTTATCTCTTACATATCACATTGCACACAAGAGCATGGATCAGACGGTGTTTTAAGCATTTATCTTGTAATTTCATACACCTTAGTTTCTGTTGTTGCTTTAAAATTGATAGATGTATAAAAATTATACATGTGTCCTTAAAGATATAAACTTTAATGGAACAGATTGTTCAATAGGTTAGAATATGCTTATTTTTATTTATTTGTGGTGCCAGGGATTGAACTCAGGACCTTGAACTTGCCATGCAAGCGCCTATTCTACAAAGCTATCTCTCTGGGGGCCTGCCCCTTAGCTCAGTTGTTTAAGTGGCTGCTTCAACAAAGCAGTGAGCCTCAGGTTGCTGTGGTTCGATCCTGATCCCCACAACTCCAGCCAGCCTAACATGCCCTGAAGGCATTCTAACCAGTCCCCACCCCCAAAAAAATCCTTCAGAGCTATCTCTCTTTCCCAATATATTTATTTTTAAAATATGCTTTACTTTTTCTTTTTCTTAGCTGGTAGCTTTACAATGGATGACAGAGAATTACCATAATCCTTTCCCTTAGCAAGCAGGATGAGCTGTTCTTGACAATAGGCTCCCTTTTCTGTTCCTGGGCCTATGCCTGGAATGGTCTTTCTCAGCAAGGGCTGTTGAGAAAACACTGTCGGAATCAGCCTACCAAGTTTAGCACCAGTGGACCAAGTAATTTCTCTGTAAAATCTGATGTTTCGATGTGCCATCTCTCAGTTTCCCAAAATTATAGCCATCAAATTAACATGTATTCTTAGTTTAACCTGTACACCTTATGTGTTTTATCTCTTCCTCTTATGAAAGTGTTTTGTTACATTTGTATCCTAAGAAGAGGGAAATTAGTATCTGCAGACATTTTGCCTCAAACTTTGGAGTCTGTTCTTACAATAAGACAAGCTCTTGCTGTTTGTGAACTTACCTGTGAATTCTGGAAATTGCCATCCTGCCCTAATATTTGAGTGACATGTTCTCTTACTCTGTTCGGTCTTGGCTACCCCAGTCAGGCCTCAAGAACACTGTTTTGGTCTGAAAACTGTACATTCATGGTAAAGATTAACTCTTCCAGGCCAGTCAAATATACAATGTTAAAATGTACATAAATCTGTGTGTTGGTGAATAATAACTACCTTATAAATTATTCCACCATTTCATATTTAGCAATGCTTGATATTTCCAGAAATAAAAATTTACAGACATAATACATCACCCACTATTAAATTAAAAAAAAATACTCAAACTTTGTAACCTGACTTCTCCATGCTTGTTGGTGAGAAGTAGAGCAGGGAGTGATTCATCTTACTAATTCCTTATTTCTGTTTTCTTGCAGCAAACAAAACTCTCTCTCATTTAAGGAGAGGGAGCTTTATTCATTTTGTTTATGTGTTTCATGTTATTTTGTGAGACAGGACTTTGCTCTTCTGCCCAGGCTGCCTTCAAATTTGGGATTACTTTCCTCCAATTGATTCTCTAATAGCTGGGACTGCAACCACTATCCCTGCCTGAAAAAAATATATATATATGTATATATATATATACTTATTCAAATATATATATACATTTGAATAAGTATATATATATATATATATATATATATTTGAATAAGTAAAGACCAGAATGAAAAGGGCTTGACAGTCTCCTCCCTTTTCTGTACCTGGAAGCACACCTGTAATGGCCCTTCAAGCAGAACTGATGAAAATTATGATTCTCAGCACCTCAGTTAATTTTTCAATTTGTAGGACAAAATATTTGACAACCACAATGAAAGGGGGAAGGCTTAGTGAGCTCACAGTTTGTAGAGGTTTCTGTCTATAATCATCAGGGTGGACAGAGTAGCACGTGGCCGAGGGGCAACCGTTCATGGAGGCAGAAGACAAGAAAAGCAATCAGAGAGAGTGAGAAAAGTCTCTGTTGTTCATATTGTATTGTCTATGGGGTTTAGGGCATGCCGATCCAATCAGTGGACTGATCTGGCAGTCACCCACCCTTCGCCCCAGCACCCTTGATCCTAGCATTCAAGCATGAATGAATCATCACTCACTCATGACTCAGCCACCTCAAAAACCTCTATGACATGAGGCTTTGGGGGGGACATCTAGACACAAACCAAAACATCAAGAAACATAACCATAAGTGTCATAATTTAAAGAGAATCTAATTTAAATAAAGCAGGATGTATGTACATTTCTTGACATTCAAATGAGTACAAATTGTAGTAATTTAAAATTTTACTCTTTTATGATGAAAAAGTGAATTAAGTTATTTTGTTTTGTACATAGTCCAGTGGTAATCACTAGAATCCCAAAATATAGTTCTATTTTAAATTTTAAAAAATGTTTAATTATATATATTAACATAATATATAATATATATTATTATATAATATATATTATTATATATTATTATATTATATATAATAATTATTATATATATATATAAATATAAAAGACAGGGGCCAGGGAGATGGCTCAGTAGAATAAGCCCTTGCCTGGCAAGTGCAAGAGCCTGAGTTCAATCCCCAGTTCTTCAAAAAAAAAAAAATGATAATAAAGACATTTCTACAACTAGCAAACTCATATCCTGGAATGAAAGAAAATCTTTGCAAGAAAAAGTTGAAAAATAAAGTACAATAATGTACTCTGTGTGTGTGTGTGTGTCCTGAGGAAGGGAATACTTAAATACCTGGTAGAATAGAAACTGCTTACAGGGGTAACCCGTTCAGTTGATCAACAGTCTGGAAAGATCGGTAGCAATCAACTAGAGTACACAGTAATAGAAGTTGCTGTAGGTAGCACACGTGACATAAGCCAAATCTAAAGGCACAAGAAAGGAAACCTCCAGGAGACAGTGAGGTAAGTATCGTTCTGGACATTTAGGATATTGGAAGCTTTGGTAACAGATTAACTTTATCTAACAGTCAGCAGTGATCTGTTAAATAGCTTTATACAGAATAATAATACATAGATATTTCTACTTTGGGCGGGTTGCTCCTGTATTGATATGGAAGATGAATGAATGGCTGAGAATTAATGAAAGAGAGAGAGAGAGAGAGACAGAGAGAGAGAGAGAGAGAGAGAGAGAGAGAGAAGAGAGAGAGAGAATTTATAAAGGAAAATAGTAGGGCTGGCCAGATAGCTCAGTGGACTAAAGCACCTGCTTAAGCAGGTGTGGGGACCAGGGTTTGATCCTTGGCTTGTCATGCAAGCTACACCTCCAGAGCATGCTGAGACAGTGATTGAGACTGGGCTTGGTGGTACTTGCCTGTAATCCCAGTGCTTGGGAGGCTGAAAACAGGAGGATCAATATAAGCCCAATCTATGCAGTGAGACCCTGTAGACCCTGTACTAAACACACACACACACACACACACACACACATATGATAGTTTAAATGAGAAAGAAGATGATATAGATGTAAATTGAGAAAAAGGATTAAATTCAAGGGTTGATGAAAGTATTCAAATAACTTAATAGCTAGTTACATTATTACTTAAAAATAGAATAAATTGATTGTCTAGTATAGCAATTATTATTTACTAAAACAATATAGGACTGAGCTCTAATAACCCAAGAAAAAATTGAAGAAGAGAATTTAAGATATATTAAGAAACAGAGAATTAGTATCCAACTTTTTCACCTTCAAAAGTAAAACAATAGGAAACACTTTCGAGAGTAATTTCTGCTGCTATCTTCATAGTGGCTTTTGTTTTTGAAAGGTTTTTCTTCAAATAAACTTTTTTATTGATTATTGGCCCACACAGCTCAGAAGTGATCAGATCACATAATTTTCCTTACTTATGCTCTCCCACAAAGACTCTGTTCTCTTTACATCCCAACACCCACTTCCAAATAAACTTAAGGATTAAACTCAGTTCTCAGAAAGAGTGGTCGGCTACCTCTAAGGCAAAAGACTATCATACACAGACTAAAAGAGAAATCTGGACATTTTCTGAGAAGTATGGGGGCAGCAAAATATATATTAAAGTCTTTACTCTGACAATATATGGATGTTGAAAGAAAGCTCGTTTGGGTGTAAAGAATCTTTAGATGTGTGCTTAAGATAACTAGAACACCATGGTAAGATTATCAGGAAGCATATGGATGTATAGGTTGAGCGCAGAACAGCACTCTGGGATAGAGAATCAATTTCAAAATCATTAATTTAAAGAAGATCATTTAAACTATAGGATTTTCGGGGCCGGGGAGATGACTCAGTAGACTAAGATCTTGCCTGGCAAGCGCCAGGACCTGAGTTCAATCCCCAGTTCCACAAAACAAACAAACAAACAGAAAAACTATAGGGTTTCCTTAATAACCAGTTTATTGGACAAAATTTAAAGAACAGAGGAGGAGGTAAAGCTCTGATCTATGACCCTTGATGGCTTTTGGCAGTGTCCACTGTTGAAATGATTCAGTCGGGCCCATGTCAGGCTACTATATGAGGTCAGTGAACTGAACACAGATGTGGAAAGAGTTGTGTGCAGCTTGTTTCAGCTAGTCAATAGCAGGTCCTGGCCCATAGTTGGCTAGAAGTGCTTATGTGCTTTAATTATTAAACATTCAACAGCTTTGACCACTGTATTCCCTGCCAAGGAATCTTGGTGGTGGTGGTGGTGGTATGTGTGTGTATGAGTGTGTGGGGCAGGAGTAGGGTAGGAGGATTACTATTTTTTTTTTGATTTTCCAAACAGAACCATGTCTTTGATTTAATTATTTTTAAATAATTGTTTTAGAGGACATTAGCCAAATTAGCACTGCACAGCAAGACATTTAAATACTTCATGGTCTCTCTTATATGTAGAAGTTAGGAAAGCTGATGTCATGGAAGAAGAGAGTAGCATAGTGATCACTAGAAGAAGGATCTAAATACCATTAGGAAAAGTCTTTGCAATTTGGAGAACATGTCCCTGAGGTCCTGGAAAATTTAGAAGGTGTTTTGTAGGTTAAGAAGTGACCCTAGGGAGATACCTCAGTGGCATAAGTGCCTGTTTGGCAAGCGCAAGGTCATGAGTTTGATCCCCAGTGCCAAAAAAAGAAAAAAAAGCCTTTGTAGGTTAAGAAGTGCTGATGGAGAGAGATGTAACGAGGCTAGAGAGCAGGTATGAAAATACAGTCTAAAAGAAAGAATAAATCCTAATATTCTACAGCAGAGTGGTATCACCAGGGTTTACAACAATTTGTTATATATTTTGAAATAAAGTAGAAAAAATAATTGAAAAACTTTTCAACACAAAGAACTGATGAATGTCTAACAACGTAATTTTAATCACCCTGATTTAATTATACATTATATAATGTATCAAATTATTACATACTATCCCATAAATATGTACAATTATTATATATTCATTAATATAAGATAAATAGTCAAATGTTATTTTAAAATATGGTCTACAGTTAGTAAGCTGTTAGGTAGATATAATATAAAATTAAAAATTTAATTAAAATTGTAACTTTTTCAACATCTTTCTTATAATAAGATTTTTTTTAATGTATTTAGGACAGGGTGTACAGGGTCTACAGGGTCTCACTACATAGATCAGACTCATAGCGATTCTCCTGTTTTCAACCTCCCAAGAGCTGGGATTACAGGCGCGCGCCACCACACCTGGTCTCAATCGCTGTCTCAGAGTGCCCTGGGGGCGGGGCCAGCACTGTACACGGGATAGAACCCAGCTGCTGCACTCTAAGTAGACATGTTAGTCTGCTGAGCTATCTCGCCGGCCCATATGATATGTTATTTCTTAAGGTTTGTCTATTTTATATCTGCTTTATGTGGAACAATAGCGAAAACTTCTAGAATATACAGATGAAAGTTTCAGTATTTGTGAAAAATATTAATTCCTATACTATATAAGAAAAATTTTAAATATTAATTTATGAACGCAGATGCAATTTTTCTGATATGATAAGAAAAGGTCTTTTGACCTAATTGTCTTGAGTAAATAATTTTTAAGATTTTAAATTGAATTACTCAGTAAATCTTTGTGAAAGAGAATGGACATCAGTTGTTTAGCATTTTTAGCGAGTTTTCAAGATGAAAATAGAAGAAAAAAATGTTTGTGTAAGTACTGAGTCAAGCTAATTCTATAGGAAAAATTCTGAGTCCTGTTATTATATGATCAAAATAAAAGAAGCCCTTAGAAAAGACTGCAAATAGAAACATATCACTTTAAAACATGGGAGCAGGTAAAACTAATTTTTACTTTCCTAGATTATACATTCAAAAAGCTTACCGTGTGCAAAAGTATTTGTTCATCCATACAAAATGAATTTAAATGTACATGAATTTAAATGAATTTAAATAGTACCCACTCTGGTACTATCTACGGTATTCTGTAAGGATTCTTATTCCTTCAAAGCCCATAAAAATAATAGATACTTTTGGAATGATTATTTCTATGATAAGGCCTTTGATCTTAACTAGAATTCCAGAAAAATAATATAATTATCTGAAAGGAATACAGACACAGTGAATATTTATCGAAATAAAATTCCACTTGTATTCTGTAGTCTGTAAGGTGGGGGAGCTGTTGCATTGCAGAAAATACTGCCCTGTTCAGTTCCTTTAAACACAGTCCTTTCATTGAACCAGTTGAGATGAAAATGAAATTCCAAGTCTTTCTAAATGACATCACAACTGGGGTTATACTCCACAGGAATTATGTCTTTAAAAATGTCTGAATTTACCACCAGTGTAAAGCTTTGGCTTACTAGTAAAATGTTAAAAATAGATGCCAATTATTTCTATCACAGCAAAACATACTGATTAGTATTTTATTTTTTGAACTTGAAGTTGTTATGCACTGCACAAGAGAGTTGTATATTGGAAGAGCATGAAAATATGTTTCTTTAAAATAAACACTCCGATTTGCTTAGGTATGCTTCTACCAAAACCCCTAACAGTTCTGACAAATCTCTTAATCTTTTTTAAGGGCAAGTTAGAAAAACGCACCACAGACTTAACCTTGAATAAATCCAAGTGAGGAAAACAAAGTAGAGTGTCTTAAAATTTTAATCCAACAATGTAAGCATTGTTCAGAGCAGAATTACTAATGTTACATAAATTATAACCTAATATCATTCATTCCTAACTAGGCAAAAACCTAGTCCTGAGCAGCCTATAATACGCTCTATTGATATGATGGAAATGTTAGTTATTAGAGAAAGATCTTCACCATTATCACATCTTTCATATATGGGAAAACAGATAAGAAGAAAGATTTTTCCAGTTTATAATTACTTTTTTCTTATTTTTGTCTTAGTAGAAACTCATAGAAATACAAAATGTGGATTTTAGTGTATAGCGACTATAGTTTAAGAAACTGATATTCAGTATTTTAGTGTTACTAGATAATTATAAGTAAACATGAACATTGTTTTTTTGACTTTATTCAAACATGGTGAAAAATTAACCCCTACATACTTAATATCCTTGAAAATAACATGCACTAAATATGTATTTGTATTTGGTATTTGGTACAAGGTTTCACCTCGCAGCTCAGACTCATAGTGACCCTCCTCTTGTAAGCCTCCCCAGTGCTGGGATTACAGGCGTGCACCACCAGCCTGGACTCAGTGGCCGGATCAGCATGCCTGGGACCGGGACCAGGGCGGCATGAGATGCTGGGGATCACACTCCAGTCCTGGGCTGGCCTAAGCAAGCACTCAGCTGCGGAGCTACCTCACAGGTCCTAAAAATCCTGCAGTACAGAATGCGATGGAAATGCAGTTCTTGGTGTCTCATAGTCACGAACAGTGCTTGATCATAATGTCTCCCTGTATAATTTTTAGAAGTTCCAACTGAAATTGTGGGTACACGGGCAAAAGTATCTGATGGTAGGTGCATTCGGTATAGGCTCAGTGCTTCTCTTTACGTGTCTAGTGAGTCTAATAGGAATGTCTACAAAGAATGTAAACTGGAAATGCACATTTAATGAAATATACATATATGTGTATATACATTTATATATTTTATAGCCAGACATAACAAAGCTTAATGTATGTGAGAATACGTGCATATGCTTCCACTATACTTTCTTGAGATCAAATTAATAAATTAAAATGTTTTTACTTTAAAATATACTTTAGACAGTGCTCACTGTAGTGATTTTTTTTTTTTTGAGGGGGAGGAAACCAGGAATTGAACTCAGGCCCTTGCACTTTCCAGGGAAGCACTTATACCACTGAGCCATCTTCCCAGCCCCCTGAAGTGATTGCTTTATGTACATACATAGTCCAATGGTTTCCACAGACTTGTTAATTAATCTATCACCCAGTGTTATTTAAAATTAAATATATCTGATTCTACTTAAATGTGACAAAATACTTATCTATCATTAACTATGACTTTATTCTTCTTTATAGTTTCATGCAAAGAAAAACACTAACTTAATTTTAATAATAAGTTATCTGGCCAGATATGGTGTCACACACATGCAAACCCAGCACTTGGGAGGCTGTGGCAGGAAGGATTGTTACAAGTTCGAGATCAGCCTGGGCTCAAGGCAGCCTAAACTGCAGAGTGAGACTCTGTCTCAAACAGACAATAATAATAATAATATTCCAATATTCATTATGAAATATATATATAGAGAGAGAGGGAAAGAGAGAGAGATGGAGAGACAGAGATGGAGATGGAGACAAAGAATAGATTTTTTTCCACTAACAATATGTTAAATTAAACATAATTTCTTAGTCTACTAGAAAATATTATAAATATTGAGAGACTTGAGTTGTACCTATTTTTTTACTAACAATTACTGCTTATGATACTATTTGATAATTTATATGAATACTGAAAAAAACTAAAGAAAATAATAAACTGATACATATTGTGTTTGGTTAACAATTGCTACGCTGGTTAAGAAAATAACACATCATTTGGATCATTTGGACAGCAGTATTTCAAGAACAAGTCATGAAGTTAGCAATTACCGAAACTATGAGTATGTTATTATTTTCAAATCATTAAAATTAATTACATAAATTCCTTTTTCTTCCTTAAAGTACTTTCCCTTAAAGGGAAATTTCTTCCCTTTCTATTCCATAGGTAATGCAATTGATAATGGCTAAACATAAATTATAGCTGCCCGAAGATAATACAGTGTTTCTCAAAGCCAGAATTATGATCAGGATATGTTTCTGGGAACAGACCATTAGTCAGGACCTCTTTAAAGTGGAAAAATATCAGAAAAAATTCCTTGCATGACATATTAATTCATCAACATGAAAATATTAAAATGAGACTTCAGAGAATGAAACAATGTAATATAAAGAAGAAAATTTCTTTCAAAAGGAAGAAGCCAATTGAAATTTTCCCCCCAGAACCATTAAATCCACCTTGAAAATATATAAAGGAAAAAAAAAAAAGCTCACAGAGAATTGAGAGGAAGAGCAATTAGCCAGGAGGCACAAAAAGAAAAAGCACTTCTTGTTTGTGTTCAACACAATCAAGTCAGATTATGAAAAAGCTTTTCCATTTTCTTGTTCTTAAAGAAAACAAACATCACACAAAGCGCAAGTGAAGAGTTGGGCTTCTCTCAGGTGAGAACTTAACTTCCCAAGTTCCCAAGTTCCCAAGTTCATCTCTGCATCTGCCTATAGACCAAAAGCCTTTCAACAGGACACTGAAATCTTATCAACTTTCTTATTAATATACTTCAGAAGACTTTGTGGTTAAAGAAAGCTTTCAATTGTATTCACATTAATAAAACTCATTAATAAAGAAAAGATCAGTACTGTCATGTATGTTATAGCTTTCTAAGTCACACGAATATGCAAATATTTGTAGCTAGATGCAGCTTTAATGTTCCTTGTCTGACGAAATCACGAATAAATATTCTGTAAATTTAACATAGTGCATGTCACGAATGCACACACACATTTAATTATAACACAAAATGCTAGTTGATGTGTATATAAATATAGATTTCACATTTTATAGGTATATCTTTAAATTTCGCACCTTGTAGTTCCAATTTAAGATAAAAAGGGTTCAAAATTTCATGGTAGATAAATGTAAAATATTGTACAAATATACATCAGCATTTAAAAATGATTAGAGGGGCCAGGGAGATGGCTCAGTAGAATAAGCGCTTCCCTGGCCAAGTGCAAGGGCCTGAGTTTAATCCCCGGTTCCTCCAAAAACATAAACAAAAAAGTTAAAAATAAATAAATAAAAATGATTAGAAAGTTCAACATCAACATAATGAAGTGATTATTTCCAAGTAGTATTATGCTTGACATTCCCATCAGTCACTACTGCTCTGATTGTCACAGTTTTGTTTTACTTTTAATACTCTTGTTTTTAATCATATGATTTTTAGTTGTTTTTTAAATAGTTACAAAGCTAATTATATCTTACAAGAAAACAGTCCAGATCAAATTAATGCTGAATTGATATTGATGGCACATGAAAATGTACCCAGGGCAATTCCATCCCTCTACTTTTTTGTATGATTACTTCCGTAATCTTCATACGTGTTATCGGCCAATATTCCCGTCAGACACACTTGGTGGCAGTTGCAATTTAAAGGAGGAAAGGTTTATTTTTTCTCTCAGTTTCCCAGGTTTCAGTCCATGATCTGTTGGCTCTAGAACAAAAGCACCATGGCAGGAAAGAGGGGTGACGTGTCATGGACTGACCAGGCGCATAATCTCCTAAATGAGTGGGTAGCAAATGGCTTAAATAAGAGACAGACAGTACATCTTCGAGGGTTCCGTGAAGCTCAAAACTCTCCTGGAGTAGAAACTCTCTGCAAGTGGAGACCAAACACTTCTCCGAAGAGCCTGTATTTGTTACACAGACTTAGGGGAAGCGGGAAGAGGTGGGGACATAAGCTCAGAGTCTTCAGGCTTACAACAAAGGCAATGAATTTGGCCAATTAAGAGAACTGTTTGATCTCCAAGGTCCAAGGTCTGCAGAATTATTGTCTGAAGAGGGTGTGTTCGTAGCACAGGCCCTTGGTGGCCTTAGCTGTGGTGTCTTCTTGACTTCAGAGCACGATGCAGCTGAGCTTCTCCTACACACCAGAGGGCCCTGAGTTCAGGAATTTAACCCTGTCTCATTTGGTCTCCGACAGTAAAAGAAAGGTCCTTCAACTAAAGGCAGCTGGGAACCAGAGAGAGTCAGAAGGAGGACTGAGGGAGGGCCCAGGGATCAGATACAGATACATCACTTCTTTATCTTTTTATTTTTTTCAGTTGTTTCAAATAATCTCAAGATGACCCTAAAATTCACTTCTTACAATTAGGCCACACCTCTTAACAATAACCCTTTAGCTACAAACTAACTCCTGCATTAAACCAGTGAAGAGGATTATGGCCTAAGAATCCTCTCACCTCTCCAAGAATCTCTTAATCCAATCAAACTAACAATCAAGATTATCTGGCACACACATGACCTGCCCATTAGTAAAGTTTTAAAATATTGATTCATGCAATTTTGTTTTAGATAAGAAATAAAAAAGCTAAAAAAAATAATATTATCTCTTTTATTTTTAGTCCTGTGAACTGAGCCCAGTACCTTTGCACTGAGAATATATCTCTAGGTCTTTTTATTTTCTATTTTGGGATTGTGTATCACTAAAGTCAATGATGGAGAATCTTTTAGATCTGTCAGTGATACAAAGAGCTCTTGTAGCATAGATTTGCTACCCCTGGCCTAGGGTATTGTAGAACTTGTGATCCTCCTGCCCCAGCCTCCTGCTGTGCTGGGATTACAAATGTATTCAACTGTACAGTTGTGTACTAGTACAGTGCTTTGTTTGTCCATGGTTTCTGAATTTGTGTTAATGTTGACTTTCACGGCATTGCTCCCTCGGGAATGTGCCTACTGGTGACAAGTGATCAATTTTTGTTTAGCTTGGAATGTTGTAATTTCTCTTTATATTTTAATGAATAATTTTGCAGAATATAGGATTTTTAATTTCCTTTTTTATTTTATTGGGAAAAGAATAGCAATGAGACAGTTTCAAAACTGATTAGTAGGACAGTTACAATAATTAATACACTGCATATTGTTGTCTTCCTAGTGGTTATTCATAGTACAAGATGCAGACATGATATGATTTCCAAACACTATTACTACAAATCTTTCCTCTCATTGAATTAGGAGAAAGTAGCTGTATTTCTACCCTAACTAATTTGTATATACAGATACAAATTGGTCCTTCATTTGTATCCCCTTTTTTTGTTTAGTGTTGTCAGAGATGTGTATTCCATTGCCATTTAAGTATTGTAATCACATAGATTCAGGCATGAGATGATGGCTGTTTAGTTGGTTGGCTTGAGTATTTAGCAGAGTCTCTCTGAATCTCAGATTACCCACTCTGAAATCAAGTTAACACTGTCTGGCAGTGGCTGAATAAGACAGTGGAAGTTTGCAGACCAAAAATTAGAGAAAAAGAGGGGCTACAAAGATAGCCAATATTTTGACCCTAGCCTTTCAAGGTCAGGGAGGACTCAGAACATAAGAAAACCTGCTGTGACATCCTGTAACTCAGTGGTGTACAAAATTTTCTAATCAAGGAGATCATGGCCCCAAAGAGGAAAGTGATAGATGAGGTATAGTGTGCCTAAGGAGAGTCACCTAGAGAGAAAATATCCTCTCAGGCTTTTAGAGAGCAGATTGGTCAAGCAGCAATGGCCGTGATTCACCCAGATGGCTAACACTGACAGGAGATCAACAGGGTGCTGTACGATCAACAGGGTGTTTCCATGGTGCATCCTGGGGGTTATTTGACTGACCTTGCCAGATGTAGGGGTTGCATTTTTTGTTATGTAGGTCTTGCTTTGACTCGGTCTTAGCCATCCAGCAGAGAAGTATAACCATGAGGTATAAAACATGATGCCATGTTAGTATACTGAGCTGTAAAATGCTGAACTGTGGATGGCTCAAGTCAACGGCTTCAGACATTTGCCGGCTCTGCTGATGGCCCCTACTATTATGGACTATATTGGGTTATTTTGCTGGGTTCAGGTACCTACAATATTTGAACCAGCATCAAATATGAAAAAATCCTTTAAAGACTTCTCCAAATACAGCTTTTCTAACAACAGTGGGGCACCCATCTCTGACGAAACGAGACAAGAAAGGGGAATATAAATGAGGGAACATTTTGAGGTGAAAAAATATACATATAGGTATATGCGGAATAATTAGGATAGATGTACGGCTACTTCCTGTTAGTTCAGTGAGAATAAAGGTCTGTACTGATGTTGTTTGGACTAGATGTCACGTCTGTGTCCTGTCCTTTGGGTGGCTACTGGGAAGACAACAACGTGCAGTGTACAATTGTTGTGACTGTCCTACTAACCTGTTTTGAAACTGTTTCATTGCTATTTTTTCTTGTTAATATGAATAAAAAAATTTAAAATAAAAAAGACATGTTCTTGGAAAGAAAAATAAAAGAATAAGTATTGTAGATGCATGAATTCAGCAAAATAATCCATATATAGTCCAGTAGTCCATAACAGTAGTGGGTTGTCCGTAGGACTGGCAATGTCAGAAGTTGTAGACTTGAGCCTTTTACAGCTCAGCATATTAAGATGACTTTGCTTTTACACCTCATTTTTATAGAATATAGGATTTATGGACTGATAATCTCTTTTCTTCCATCACTCAGGACATGTCATCTTGTTTTACTGTGCCCTTCATTGTTTCCAAGATCAATACCTTTGAAGCACTCCTATATGTAATAAGTCCCTTTATTCTTACTGTTTTTAAGATTCTGCCTTTAAAAATGCCATTCTCACTTATGTGATGTGTTTACAGGTGGATATTTTCAAGTTTAACTACACTGATTAATGATTACTTTTATTTTTTATTTATTTATTTATTTTTAATTTTTATTTGTGTGTGTGTGTGTGTGTGTGTGTGTGTGTGTG
>NDGN011391878.1:0-10658 GCA_002564285.1 Tympanoctomys barrerae
AACTCAGGCCCTTGCGCTTGCCAGGGAAGCACTTATTCCACTAAGCCATCTCCCCAGCCCCATAACAGCTTTTTTAAAAGACCAGGAATAAACCTAACGAAGGAAGTGAAAGATCTCTACAGTGACACTTACAGAACAATGAAAAAAGAGATTGAGGAAAGCACTGGAAGATTAAAAGATCTCTTATGTTCAAAAATCAGCAGAATTAGTATTATTTAAATGGGCATATTATTAAAAAATGATCTACAAATACAATGTAATCCCATCCAAAGTACATCAGGCCTGGGATCTAGCTCAGCGGCATAGCGTCTGCCCAGCAAACGCAAGGTCCTGAGTTCAATTCCTGGTACCAAAAAATGAGCAAACAAAAACACATCAGTTTTTAAAATCTTTCCTAGATATGGGGCAAAAGGGAAAGAGGAGAGGTAAGAGATGAAATCCAGCAAGTATCAAACAAAAACAGGGCCCTCTTTATTACGCAACCCCTCGTCTCCATTACCACACTGTCCTCACGGCCACTTGTTTGTTTTCACTCTTAAAGAATAGTATCCACTTTGCAAGGTTGTTGTGCTGTTAAATATAAGGAAAATGGGGGACACAATATCTGATTTAAGTACTACAATGATCGTATTATCTGCACTATAAAATATTGCATGATTACCATAAGCAGATAAGCCAGAATCTACCCTAGGTACCTTCTTCAGAAAACCCGCCTTGGTAGCAGAACATATAAGCAATGAGGAGTGTGAGGGGCACTACAAGATGTTAAATATCCGTCATCCAGAAACTCAGGCGCCCACGGTGAGAGCCAGAGCCCTCTCCATCTGACCTGTCCTCTGCAAACAAGAACCCATGCATGAATCGTCAACGCTGTTTCTGTAGCCAAAAGACTCCAGACGTGCGCATCACCCGTTTCCTCCCTTCATGCCAGCGTTTGTTAGATCTCTGACGTATTTGCACACAACATCTGTGGGTATTTTGATCCTTAAAACAGGGCTTTAGATGTGCAGCTGAAAGGAAGGTCCTATTTGTAGGGAAGGACTTGTGAGCCTGTCAACTCGTGACAGACCGTGGGAAAAATCAATCCCATGCAAAGCCACCACCTCTAGGCTCTCCCCTCCCCCAGGATAATGAGAACCCTGAAAGGTGCTTCCAGGCAGCCAGCCCACAGCAGCGGGCAAACGGACACCACCCACCTCAGTGAGGGCGAGGTTGGGGTCAAGACCATCCCGGACATCACGGGCCGGAAGAGAATCCCCTGTCCACAAGTGAATCACTTAGCGAGGCAAAGCGCAGCCCTCAGGCAATCAGAGACGGGAGACAAAGTTTAATTCTGATCTCCTTTGAGGCAACCATGAAACAGAACTCTATGAATAGCACACCACACGGAAGGCCCCTCCCCCAAAGAAGGTTCTCTGGCTTCCTTGTGGTTTGCCTCCTCTTACACAACTGAGAACAAGGCTAACAGCAGCCTTCCCTTAAGAATGGAGAATTACTGTTTCTTAACCCCCTGCCAGCTCAAGCCCACCCATGCCTGCTGGCTTGGCATGGAAGAGAAAATGCTCCATGCATAAGCTCCAGCTTTTGAGATCCATACCACCCCCGCTACGGCTGCAAGGAGAGTGGCAAGCCTGCTCCTGCTTGCTCGCAGCAAGTAAGCAATCCTCCTCCGTCATCACCAAGAGCTCTCAAAACCTGGTTCCCGGGCCAGTACCTCAAGGATCACCCGGGAACTTCATAGACATACAAACTCCCAGATCCTCTCAACCCCAGAAATCTGGAAGTATGTAGTTCAGGGAGCATTTCAGGTGATTCTAATGAATCTAACACTTGCTACCTGCAGAAACGCGGCTCTACTTTCTCGGTGGCATTTCCCATAGAGTCATTCCTTCCTTCCCTGGACTTACATATCTCGGTAGAGGACTGTTTAATCTCCCGCAGTTCATTCTTTTCCCCGTGCAGCACCTGTTGTACTCCACACCAATTACTGCCCAGGACTCTTGTCTCCAATCTTTTCATGGACTGGTCCCTTCTATTCCACACGTACAACCAATTTTCCACCGAACGCTTATCCCCAACCCCCTTCTATTTCTATTCTTGGTACCCACCAAAATCTTGGAAGAGTAATTCCAAATGCTACCCCTTCTGCCTCAGCCCCCATGCATACTTCTTTCCCAGTTTTCCTTAATATTACATCCATATGCACAGCAACGGGCCAGTGACAGTACCAGAGCGTCAACAGCACACAGCTTGTGCTCCTCCCCAAACTCCTGCTGCCCACGTAAGTACAGGCAGGCTGAGCCCAGCCCCGCCACCGAGTCTGTAGTCACCAGAGCTCTCACCACTTATTTATCCATAAGTCCTCTGTCAGTCTCCCTGAGGCCAGCACTCTGTATAGTGTGTGTCTTGGTAACCAACCCTTCTCTATGGTTTGACTCCTGGTTGTTTAAATCCTAGTTCTCTACTGTGGTTCCGCTTCCCCCTTCTTGCTTATCTTTGGCCTTCTCCCTCGCTTGCTCTTCCCCATCTCTGACTCTGCCTTTATTTCTCAGTCTAGGTTCTTCATTTCAGATAGGGTTGGTACTAATTCGTCACAGCATGCTTGGTCTGGAAAATCGCGTACTCTACCTCCTCACTGCTCCTTGCACAAATCGTCTCCCGTTGTGACTGCACATGCAGCTTGCAGACTCCACACGTGTTAAATATCCAGGCAATGTCCACCGAGCCCATGTCCTGTGTGTGCTTCAGACTGACTCTATTCAAAATCAAGCCCATTGTATGTCACCGTCTCCACATTTAGTTTTGTTGACATGGTTCATAGCATCACCAGCCATCTAGCTGACCAGGTCAGAGACCTCTGCCTGACGGATGACTTCACTCCCATCCCCAAACCTACACTTAGCTGAGCACAAGTGCCACCCATTCGACCTCCTATTGCTCACATTTTCCTTTCCTTCTGCATTTCACAGCTCCCCCCTTGCTCAAGGCCCTGCTTCACTCTGAAACTTTCCTTTCTAGCTTTATACCACCCAGTCTCTCTTACCAAGCAGCCTCTTTGCTGGCCCTATTACTCCACCAACATGCACATCGATATTCACTTTATTTTTAAAAACTTTCAATGGCTTTCATTTACATCCTTAAGGATCTGACCTCTGACCACCTTTCAAACTTAGTTTCCCCAGCTTTTTATCTAAGCTGTGTCTCCACCCCCACCTGCTCACGTAACCTGCCCACCCTACAGACGCGTGCATGCCCTGGATGTACCGTTCTATCTCAGAGTGCTGAGTAATACTCCACTGCATGGAGGTGCCATGACTTATTTACAAACTCATCTATTAAAGGACATCTTGGTTGCTTCTGGGCTTTGGCAGATTTCTTCTCAAATAAAGCTATCATTAACATATGTGTGCAGGTCTCAGTATAGATACAAATAGCCAAAGTATACGGGAATTTATCCATGTCAACTGGATAAGTACCTAGCAGTATTGCTAGATCATGTGGTAACAGCAGGCTAGCTGTATGGGACACTATCACTATATCTTCTATCTCAGTTACTTTTCCTCCTTGCTGGGACCAAATACCCAACACTTAAAGTGAAGGAAGGAAAGGTTCATTTAGCTCACGGTTAGTGGAGGTTTCAGTCCATACACGGCTGGCTCCAAGGCAGAGCGGCGCATGGCAGGGGGCAGCTGTTCATGGCAGCAGAAAGCAGCAGAGAGCGAGGGAGGAGCCGCAGCTGTGGCTGCCGGCAGGCCTCCCTCCCCTCCTCACATTTGTATGCAGATTGCCTGCCCCAGGGCAGGTGCAGCATTCACTTACACCCACAATCCCAGCACTGGATCAAGAATTAATCACAAACTCTAGAAGCCGCCCTGTGACTACATGAGGCTTTGGGGGGACAACTAGACAAACCATAAGAGCTGCCAAAGTGGCAGCACCATTTTGTACTCCCATGAGCAATAAATGACAGCTTCTGTGGTTATTTCTCTACATTCTCCCACCACCTAACATTACCAGCTCTCGGAACACTAGCCGTTCTGCCGAGCGTGCAGTGGCGCCCGACACTGCCTGACCTGATCTCCGACGGCAGGTGATGCTGGACACCGTTTCAAGTGCCCATGTGCCAGCTGCATGCTTTCTTTGCCAGGGTGTCTGTTCCTATCATTTGCCCACTTCCTAATTGGATAGTTTTCTAGTTGTTTGGTTTTTAATGTTTCTTGTGTTTTCTTGGGTATGAGGCCATGATCAGATATGCTCTTGAAAAATATTTTCTCCAACTCTGGGATTTTCTTTTCATCCTTGAAGCATTATTTTCCATGGAAAGTAAGTTCTAAATTTTAATGAGGTCTAATTCACCATTTTTGCAGTCTTAGATCTACTCATGGAAGATCTAAAAGGTCAATGCAAAAGAGAACATAGTCTAGATTTTCTTCTATATCATTCTCTAGGGGTTTTATACTTCTGTGCTTTACATTTAGGAGTATGATCATTTTTTGCTTAATTTCTATGATAGATATAAGATTTGTGTCCTGTTTTACTCTGTATTTAGGTTGGCAATTGTTGCAGCACCATTTATTGACAATCTAATGCTTCCTCCATTGAATTAGATTCATCTTTTCAAAGATTAATTGACTACGTCTTGTGAGTAAATTTGAGTCTATTTTATTGCATTGATCTATTTGTCCCATCTTTTCCAATACAACTAGTTCTGCTGCTATAGCTGTGTGGTGAGTCTTGAATCAGGAAGGTCAGCGCTCCAGCTTTTATGGTTGTTTTCTTCCCCACCCTTTCCCTTTATGCCCCTTTTGTTCATCCTCTTCTTTCTTCTTTTTGAGTATTATGTTTCTATTACAAATATTTTGCCTTTCATGAAAAATATAGAAGCAATTAAAAACAAAGACACTGGAAAATTCTTTCAAAAGTCTAGGTCGAAGACTGAAAGCAGAAAGTTAATATTTTGTGAGGTAAAATGCATTAATAAAATACATAAAAAGTATTGCACCACAGTACAAGAAGAAGTCAAATGTCACATCTTCATGGAGAAAGGGTTAAGGTTCTAATTAACTATAGGCTTCCAAGGTTCAGAATCAGCTTATTTTTTTTTAATTTGGCTATGGGATACTGCTTTGATAAGTTTGATAGATCAAAAAATTTTTTTTAATTATTTAAAAAACTGAAGCAAGTCAGAGACCTGGCGCTGCACTAACATTGTTTCTCCGTGACTGCAGAAGCCGCAGCCTTCACTTGGAAAGCTGGGTCAGGCTGCAGCCAGATGCGAAACCCCACACTGTACTGAACTTCGATGACCCACTACCAAAATGAGAACATCAAGATGATGAAGAAGATAAATCCTAGGCCTTAAATTCTTTGAATTTTAGTTATAAGGAAGGGCAAGAAACTTTGGGTTCAGCTTTTCTTGGAATACTCAAAAGGGCAATGGTTGATAATTTGAGAACAAGTTAACAAAGACTGCAGTACATCTGGCCCAGAACATTCCTGACGTCCCCCTCTAAGTAACTGCTGTGTCCCTGCTATGCCACTAGATAAAAGTGACAAGATTTGCAAAAAATGTGGTGCGAGTGTTAAAGAAAAGCGTGTTACTTCCATTCTTTGATACCCCTTCCTGTCTCGGGAATTCCACCAGCCCAGTTTCCAGAATGAGAAACTAGCCATGCACCACTCTTTCTCATATGAACAGGATTTCTGAGGGTACCACATGCTTCACACTGCATCGGGGAGGTTTGCTTTGTATTTGTATTTAGGGGTGAAGGGGGCCTGCCCAGGTCCAGAACCCCCATTACTGAATGTTAAGTGTGTGTTTCATGGGGTACAGTATGCAGGGCTGTCCCCCACCCCCAAGCACAGTCCATGCTCCAGGTCAGCGTCTCGTCCTGCATCTGACCTCCTTTTCCGATGTGTTTCCATGTTGGTTGCAGAACACAGACAGACAGACAGGGAGCTTTCTCAAGAACCCCCCACAATGGAAAACACATACTTTTCTCTACTCCATCTATACATAAGACAGAAACAGCAACAATGATCGCTGCACCAAAATAGCCATTAATTGCTCGTCACTGGACTCCATGCACTGCAAACACTTCCTTTATTCCTGCTACAACTCTGAAAAGCAGGTATGAGCATCCCCATGGTTGACTCAGTTGTGTCTATTGAGGGGTAAAGAAATAAGGCTACAGGATGGAAGTCACCCAATGAAACCAGATTTCAGCCTTTTCTACTTCTTGCTGTAGGATACATAAAGCACTGCCCTTGCACTCCAGGCCTTTCATCTGCAACGATGGCCTCACCCCTCACCAATAAGCCCCTTCCCAAATGGGTTCCATTTGCCTTGATGTTTTCATATTTAACTTAGTATACAGCTGGGGAGTACCCTTCATTCGTACTCATTCAAGTGCCCTCACAGGCTTCCCTGGCAGGTCTAGGGCACGTAGGCCCCTACTCACACTGAAGTTGACATACCAGCCAGGGCCCCAAGGGCATTTTCTGTGCTTGCTAAGTGTCAAAGCAGTGACAAACTTAGGAACTGGGTCCCTGCGATCTTTCCTACTCTAGCACACGGGTGAACAAGCTCAGGCCAATCCAGCTCCCTCCCTGCTTGTGCAAACAGTTATACTGGGGCACTGCATCTCCACACTGTCTGTGACAACTTTCACAGCAGCAGCAACAGCAGTAGCAGCGTCGAATGGTTACTACAAACGTGAAAGCTTACTACGGGGGACACACCTGCTCTCAAACATTGCAGAAAGCCTTGCCGACTGTGAGTCTAGACCCTTAGCCTAATCCCACACCAGCAGGGCTCTCAGGGATGGGTGCAGTCCTTCCTCACACACAGTCCCAGGCCACCTTCCTCCCCTACGGACATTGATGGAGTCGAAGGCAATGACACAGGCTGGAGCCTCCTCAGCTCCCTGTGAACTGGAGCCCTCCGCCAGCAATCTCATTAGTCCTCAGCTATCAGTATGCCAGGGGAAGTCCTGTTGAGGAACATACAGATCCTTTCAGTCATTCATATCTAAATGTAAATTTAGAGCTAATGACCAAATACTCTCATACTTTTAAGAGTTTATGACTAATTAGAATAAAACTAGACTGAGTGTGGTAGCGATCCCAGAGCTTGGGAGGCTGAAAACAGGAGGATCACTATGAGTCTGATCTGTGTAGTGAGACCCTGTAGACCCTGTACTCGATACATTAAAAAAAAAAAAAAGAATAAAACAGACATAGTATGAATGAATTACTAACATGGTATTAGCTGTTGCGCAGCACAAAGTCTCTGATAATAGCAAATTCCTCCACGTGGCACTGCTCTGCTGCGGGCTAGCGCGAAGCTCCTGAGAGGCGTGGCTTCTGACTTTCAAGGTTTTATTGGACAATGGTCAAGAGGCGGGACCTTGCCGATCACTCGACGCGCTTTTCATGAAGTTCAGCGCCTTTCAAACTATCACTCGCCGGGTCCTCTCAGCAGCCTGTGGAGGAAGTGCGGTGCCCATCTTTGCACAAACATCGACAGTCTGCATGGGAGAGATGCCCTGGCGCACCTCAAATACCAGAGCCCGGGATTGACAAGGGAGGCACAGCTCCACGAGGCCTGAAACGTGTCTGAGATAAATGGCTGGAAGTGTCCACGGTACACTTTATCAAGGCTTTGCTCAAGATGCCCCCAAGCAGATACAGCCAGCGTTCACCAAAACCACACTTGCGCCTGGCCATCATCACCTCATTGTTGCTGGATCGTGGGGCATCCCAGGGGCCTGTGGGAGGAGTCTTGGCTAGTCCGGGACATCAGAGAACTCAATAAAACATCCACTTCTGAGGTGGCACGGCAGGCTCTGAACATTTTAGCCATTGGTGTAACTAGAGCAGCACCCACTTGCTGAAAACCAAATATGCAAGTGTTTTTCTAATGCTAGAGCTAAAGAAAGAGCCACCAGCAGCTTAAGCACGTGCTGTGCCACCGAGCCACATCCTCAGCCCCTGGAGGTCGTCAGGGCTCCAAATCTACAATCCTGCAGGAGCGCAGCCCAAGCAAATCCCCTGGGCAGGCGCTGCGCAACCCAGTGCGCTCCCCGGAGCAGTGAGCCCACTTCGGGTTTTCATGGGCAACTGAGTGCAAGAGCGCTAACTCAGTGCCTCGCAGGGTGCCAGCCAGCGCTGTCTGCAGGGTGCCAGCCTACGCTCTCGCAGCGCCGGCACGCGCTTCTCTGCCACGCACAGACTGCTTACTGATCCACTCGCACTGCGATGTCTGAGTTTCAGGACGTTGCATACGCACCAGGCAAAGGGCGTCCTCTGCTCTTCAGAGAGCCGTACTGCTCTGCTCGCGAGCACCGGAGGCTGTGTGTGGCAGGCCACCAGGAACACGGCCACCACCCCTAGAAAGCCCACTGATAGGAACTGAGGGGAGTGATTCTGCGCAATAATGTGTTTAGTCCTTCCTTGTAATAAACGATTGAAACAAAAACTGATTTTGGAAGTACCACAAGATTATAATTTAAAATTCTGTAAAGTTTATATAGAGAAAATATTTTCTTCATAATGATAAAATTCCATGTTGTATATATAAGCTGTTATGGGTAGGTAGAAAATTCCGACGGTCAAGTGTATGCTAGAACACACCGGAGTGACAGCCTGCACACCTGCAAGCCCAGAGGAAGCGCTCACGGTCCTCATTCTCTACGCCACTTAGACACAGCTCTCGCACAAACACAAACCAGAAGTAATTCTTATCATTTCATTCAGTGAAATTCTGTATTGTTTCTAATGTTTTTTTTCTTTTCCTTTTTTTTTTCTATTTTGTATTCTCTGTAAAAATTCTTAAAAGTAGAAAATATTGTCACTATAGAAGATCATATGTTGCTACTCAGAGCAAAATAAATTCTCCACCTGTCAGTGGCCTTAGGCATTCCACAAATAACTAACATTGTGATACCTGAAATCGTATTTGGAGTAACCAGAAAAAGCAGCTCAGGTCGCGCACGCGACGACGTGGAGACTACTCACCGCTCCTGGCTGACCGTCGTGATGGAGATGCTGGGAAGCGTCGTCAGAGGCAGCGTGGTGGGTCTGGCGAGGCCATCGCCCTCGGGCGTCCTCGCCCTGTCGCCCTGGCGCTGCGCCAGCGGCGGCAGCTGCAGGCTTCCCGAGCAGCACCTTCTGCCCCTCCAGAGGTCGATCCCGAGTGTGTTACTGGACGAACTGCAGGACTTACTCAAGCTGCATTCAAAGTAATCTTTAACGTTCTGGAGGAGGCGCAGGAAAAGAGAAAAGAAAAACAAGAGAAGGAAATGCAAATTGTAAAACGTTACAGTGGAATAAGAAAATAGATGGTCAAGCTGTCACTAGGGCATCTCTGGTTAATTTTCTCACAGTGGGAGCCTGACACTGCCGCTCACAGCGTGGGACGAGGCAGTGCTAACCTGCACTGCCAGCCCCGCCTGTCAGCTGGCGTTCCTGGAGGCTTCGGGCACCTCCATAGCGTCTGCCAGCCAGCATGGGCAACAGAAGGCTGCATCTTTCTTTTCATACTTCTTTTGGCTTTTGCTTTAATTTGCTAGAAGGAAAGTTGCTAAATTGCCAATATATCCTGGAAATCAATGTCATTCCACAACATGAAAATAAACTACAATCAGAGATGAAGTTCCTTGTCCAATGTTTTAAAGCGAAAATATTTTCTTTACTTTTTTCTTTCTTTTTTTTTTTTGTGGTGGAACTGGGGATTGAACTCAGGCCCTTGAGCTTGCCATTGCCAGGGAAGCGCTTATTCCACTGAGCCATCTCCCCAGCCCCTAAAATGAAAATATTTTCTGTATTAAGACAGCAGAGTATTGATAATTGTGGGCAACTGGCTGTTCCTATCCCAATACAAAAAGTCTTCTCATGGTTGCAGATTCTGTTTTGTTTTGTTTTGTTTTTTGATTTTGCCAACTTATGTAACAGCTCATGAGGAGAGACCGTCTAGTCCTACTCTCACACATTGGAGCCCCTGCCCCGAGGCTGACTCCAACAGAACACACGTGAAGGGACAAGCACACTGCATTGCAACCCATGATCATACGTACACATCCTTCAGGGTCCCCTGGTGATGAGTTGGAAGTGGGATTCCCCAAGGAACCTCTGTCTTGGGCACCATTCCTCTCAGCTCAAAGGCAAAACGTGGCGGCTGCGAGGGCAGCTTGCACGTGAAGCTGTGATTCCCTCCTCCATGCCTACCAGAGCTCAACAGAACGCACACCCTTGCCACCGGGCCAAGGCTGCTCAGCTGGAAACCACCCTGCACCCAAGCAACCCGGGTGCCTCCCATCAGCGCACCCAGCAGGACACCGAGGACCTGAGGCCCGATCTCCTGAGGTGTAGACTAGCGCAGTTCTCTGCCCTCCCTCCCCCGTGCTCAACCAACACCTAACAATAACTAATTGAAAGCTGGGGTCCTGCCGAGCTCATTCAATACATATCTGATGTGCCTCTGGTGTAGCTTAGCACTGTGCTCCTTAACAAGAATTCATAGCAAGGAAAAGCCTGGCATCTCACAGAAATGTACCCCAGCAATTGACACATACCTGATCCACACAGGACCAATTCTGTATCCCCTTTTTTTGTTTAGTTTTGTCAGAGATGGGTATTCCATTGCCATTTAAATATTG
>NDGN011391906.1:0-15589 GCA_002564285.1 Tympanoctomys barrerae
CTCAGGCCCTTGCACTTGCCAGGGAAGCGCTTATTCCACTGAGCCATCTCCCTGGCCCAGACATTTAAAAATTTAAAGGATCAAACTTCTCCCTCTGAAGGAAGTTTGGAGCCATTCAGAAATTATGTTCTCAGGAACTTGTTATACTTCCAGTTTTAGCCTAGCCTTTGGGAAGAATATTGGATAGAAATCCTGGCTTTCTAAAGTATAATTTGAAAGTTTAAATATTATTTTTAATATTTTTTTTCGGAACCGGGGATTGAACTCGGGCCCTTGTGCTTGCCAGGGTAGCACTTATCCCACTGAGCCATCTCCCTGGCCCCTTCTTTTTAATTTTTAAGATTATTGAATATAGGAATATGCATGTGCTGAGCACTGTTACACTTAAGGTAATTTCAAACTGAAAAATAATGCAATTATGTCTTGCTTTCTTCTCCAGGAGCTTTTTAAAGAGCATGTTATCGTTTGTGTCTAGCTGTCACCCTAAAGCTTCATGCAGTGATCGTGTGGCTTGTGGAGTTTGTGATCAATTTGTGGTCCAATGCTGAGATTATGGTGTGAGTGCGACACCTGTCCTGGGGCACATGGCCTGGATACAGTATAAGGCAGGGGAAGAGGCTCGCTCTGCTGCTTCTCCCTTTCACTGTCACTGTTTTGCTGCTTTCCACCACCAAGAACTGCTGCCCTCCTCCCTGGGCCGCTCTGCCCTGGAGCCAGCTGAGTATGGACTGAAACCTCCAAACTGTGAGCTAAATAAACCTTTCCTTCTTTAATTCCAGGCATCAGGCATTTTGTCCTGACAATGAGAGAAACATAACTGAGAAAGAGCATGAACTAGCACTGGATAGATAGGAATAAAAATTGAAGAGATATGAAGCAGTTTCTTTTAAGTTCCAAAAATTGTTTTCTCTTCATATCTTTTGTTTCTTCTCTTATTTGGAAGGATTTTCCTTCTGGAGCATTTATTTAGTCTCCCTTAACATAAGTACAAATAATTTCAAAAAATGAAATAATTTTTGAGAATGTTTGTTAAGTAAAATACTGCAGAATTTTGTTGAGATTTACAACTTAATGGACAATTTTCTAGCTTGAATAATTTTCTAATTTCCTAGATTGAGACTGCAACGCCTACATTCAGTCAGTATTTTCCTAGGAAATTTATGAAGAATATTTATAACTGAGTATCAAATTCATGAAGAGGTTAATGGAACACTAAAAAGAACAATAGATGCTTTGGTTAGAAGCCAAGGAGGCTGACTGTGCATTTCATGAAAGTGAAAGTTCTCAGACATATGGGCCTTGATTATAAGCCAAAAGAACTGGATAACTGGGTCATACAAATAGTCATAAGGATGAAACCCAGTGATCAAAGGTCTGGACTACATACCAAATACTAGAATGCCTGAAAACTCAGTATCCTATTCCAGTGCCTTACTTTTTCTAATATATTTGGTAGCTACATCATTGTTCCACTTTAGTATCAATTATTCCCTTAAAGTGTGAGTTGCAGGGTCAGGACATGGAAGCAGAAATGCACTCTACTGGCTGATAGCATTGGGATCACATTTGAGAGTGATGCTGATGGCTTTTCCTTCCCTCCACACCTCCTGGATCAGTGGCACATGGTACATCAGCAGAGCAGTAGCAATAAGAACCACATTCTTTTACTGGAGCTCACATCAGTGGCATCTGGAGGTTGGCTATATACATACCCAGCCCCAGAGCCTCTGGTTTGGTTGTCTACCAGGAGGGCCCAATAATGTTCACTTTTCCCAAATTCCTAGGCAAAGCTGATACCATTGGTGGGACGAAGACATCTACAGCCACCGTCCCAGATTTCCTCAGAGTCTGTGTCTCTCAGGTATGCTGCCTTCTCCGAGGAACAGCCCTGGGCCTAGGATACCCTTCTCTCCCAGCAGGTTACCCAATACCACCCCTGCCTACTAACTCCCTGATTTAGAAACACAGAGGCCAACAAACCTCCCATGAGGTGGATCAAGCCATAACTTCCTAGTGGGATGCGGCAAAGCTGGATTTCAGAGGAGATCACACTTTCCCTGTCCTAGTCTGCTTCTCCTGCTCCCTAGATCATAAGAGGACACACTCCAAAAATCACTTGAAGGATCCCTATTTTCTCCTCTACTTCTGTGGGACTCTATTCAAAACACTGTTCTTACACAATGTTAGGCCCATTTGCTAAGTTCATAGACAAGCAGCAGTTCTGAAGGGCAGATGTGGCTGACAACATTCTCAATTCAAACCTCTTGCACTTAGATGCTGAGAGCCAGGGCTGCAGCACTTATTCATAGTAACTGGACTCCAATCCACTGCACAGAGCAGACAGGAGCTGGGACAAAATTCTTACCAAAGGCAATGGAGAAGGGTTGAAGAGTTTCCTTGCTTTTGTATCTTATGCTAAGGTACTTGGGAAAGTTACGAGACTCTTGTAGCAGAAACTTTGCATTTTTATTTTCTTGGGCAAAGTTTTAAAAGACTACACAGTCCTTCTTAAAGAATGCTGAGCTAGAAAAAAATTGTGAAGGAATTTTTTTTGGCCCTTTAGTAGGACACTAAACTGGTTGTGAGAGGTGTGTGACAGGCGGAAGTAGCCCATACACTCATCAGTCCGGCTGAGCTTCTATGTCATCTGGAGAATAATGAAAAGTTTCCAGCTGATTAACTTGGCAATTAAATTTGGATTTCTGCATTAAAACAGTGTCTTCACAATTAGTTAAATCTCCTTGGATTCATTTCCTGCTTTACTTCCCTTTCCTTGAAGGGCAGTCCCTGAAGGGGTGCCAAGAGTTGCTTTTGCAGTACTCTGATGTCCTGTCACCATCTCTCCAAATACCAATACAAATGTTATACCATGGGAAGAAATATAGGCTCTCGCTTATTGGCCAACACTCACCTGGTGGTCCTTATTTGCTAGCACAGCCCTCTCATATGCCCTGGGAGCTACTGTTGTTAGAAATCTGGGTGCAATTTTGCTTGGATCATTAGCTTAAGTGGTCTTCTATGTTAACTTTTCTTCCATCTGCCCTTCACCTAGTTGTCCCTGTCCCCATTCACAGAAAACAGTACTCTGTAGACTACTGTTTGTCTGGTGCCTTAGAGTGAAGATATGACACTATGTAGGGTGGCCCGCTCCTCCAAACACTGTCAGGGCAAAGGATACACAAATATGTCCCATAGAATGGAGTAGGTCAGAGATTTTCCCTTCTCTCCCTCAAGGGAAGCATGCAGGAAAGATTCTTAGTGATGAGATGAGTGTGGGTGACAAAAGTCCCATGAAAACATCCCATGAGAAGAAGAGCCAGAAAGAAAGCTGTACAAAGTTCTGAGGAGAAGGAAGGTAGACAGGCACCAACAGCAGGCCAGGATTTTCCTTCCTGTCTCCCATGCTCCCTCCTTGTTCTTCTTGCCTTAACTTTGGAGGAACTAGAGGCACATGCTGGTGAGATGAAGAGGAAATTGCCAACAGGGAAGGGAAAAGGAAGTCAAGTCCTATCCCACTGTGGGTGCCTGGCCTGAACTGGGGACTGATGGGAACTTTGCTTGATGTCAGAGGCTTCACTGATTTTACTTGGCTGGGCATATTCCAGAACTGAGATGGCTTGGGGAACTAGAAAGGTGAACTTTCATTCCCCTTCTCTTGGCCAAGTCATGTGCCCAACTAGATGCTCCACCAGGGCAGTAAAATAGTATTAGCTCTTCAGCTGAGTTTGAAGAACAACAAAATATACACTTATTTTCAGAGGTACATCTTTACTCTTATTATGAAACATACATGTTGTATTTCTTCTTAATCCCCTAATAGTCCTATATGAATTCTATCCCCACCCCAGGCACTTGTCTACGTCACACACATTCCTGTCTTTCTCCACACCAGTCTCCCAGCGGCCAGGCAGAGCCCTCACCAGCCCTGATGGCATCTCTTACTCTCTGAATTCCATTTCCTCCCATGTTACAGTAGAAAACTGGGCCCAACGATAACTCAGGTGTTTCCTTTTTGTTTTTTTTTTTCATTTCTGTTGTGTGATCCTATGTATACTTTGGGCTTTCAAATTTGTTTCATTTTCATCCTTTCCATAACTCTTAAAAGTTTTATGAGGTGTGGGCCAAAGAGCTGAGAATACGTAAGGAAGTCTTTCAGTGCTGTGAGTTACTAGCTTTACATCCAATTCCTGAGAGAGAAAGCTGTTCAGCAGGAGCTCACCCATTTTAAAGCAAGCCCTTCTGGGTTATGTTGTGATGGAAATTAACTACAGCCAACTTAACAGCCAGGACGCTGGCTTTGGCAAGAATCATGATGTATGATGATTGCAGAGAATTTCCCAGAAAATAACTCTAAGTGGTTTTGTTATTTTAAGTCATTTTGTTATGTTTTAAAATATTTATTGAACATCTTCTTTCATCACTTAATTTCCCGGGATGTACACAGTGTTTAGTACATATTAGGTTCTTACAACTTATTTATTAAAGGAGATAATGTAATGTGATGCAAATCATCTATTACATATGTGGGAGATTAAATGTGAAGTCTAAATTTAAGGATTCACTGTAACATATCATGCCTAGTGTATACCGCCTATGAAGGGAACCTAGATTACAAATTCAGTGTTTTTCTAAATCCATCTTTGTTGCTAGTAATCCATGTGGGATGTATTTTTGTCAAATAGTATACATATATATTTGCATGAATATATTAAATACATGTATGGGTTTATTTTTCAAGGATTAGGGATGAAACCCAGGCCATTTGCTGTGAGTTCTAGCCCCAAACCCCAACCAAATTGACTGATCAATCAGTTGATTGATTGATTGAATGATTGGGCATCTTGCCAAATTGGTAAGTTGTCCATGCTGGGCTTGAACTTTATTCATCCTGCCTCAGTCTCCCAGAGTGCTAGAAATAAATAATACAATTATCATTATTTATTACTGAGCATCTTCAACAGGCCAGAGAATTTGGGGAGTTCTTTAGTCTGTTACTTATATGTCCTAAGAGTCTTATAAGGTCATACCTATTTTAGATTCTCTCTCTCTCTCTCTCTCTCTCTCTCTCTCTCTCTCTTTTGTAGAACCGGGGATTGAACCCAGGCCCTTGTGCTTGTCAGGGGAGCACTTATTCCACTGAGCCATCTCCCCAGCCCCGGTCATACCTATTTTAAAGAAAACTGAGGTTAAGAATTTACATGCTACAGGATTTTCATTAGGCTCCAACCTACTTTTAAACCCAGTGATTTTTTTCTTTCAGAAATGTCAAAAAGGCTTTCTGAATTCCAATACACTGTCACAAGAAGCATGTGAAGACCTTCTGCGGCCTTCCTTGTTGTCCTGCTGTCCTGGATGCCATCTGTTTGGTCCATACACATGGGTGATTTCACAGCACCCTGTGGCCTTGAAGGGTGTTTTACCTCATAAGACTCACTTTCACAGGTGCCAGTGAACTAGCAGTGCAGTATAATAATGTGGAGAAGGATGACCCCTAAGAGGGGCACCCACCCCCGATATAAGCCAAGGGAGGCTACCTAAACAAATGGCATCTCGTTCTGAGCTTTAGAATGAGGCCAAAATAAATGCAGAAAAATGAAATCAGCTGCATCTCCAGCTCTTGCAAAATCCAAAAACTTATTGAACTACTAATGCTGACTACCTGAAATGCAAGTAGAGGTATCAAAGTTACTATACTTCTGTCCCCTAGCCTTTGCTGATTATCCAAGTGCAGCACCCCCCTCAGGTCATGGAAGAAAGAGGCAGATACCTTAATTCAGGTGAACCATGAAGCACCATGGCTCATTCTTGCTGGCCCTAGGACCAGAAGATCTACCAATGGAAACATTAAAATCTTATGGTGATCTTGAGCTTACTAAACCAAAGTAATGAAATACATTGTTTGTCCTTTTATTAAATCAAATTATGAAGTGAATTTTTGAGGACATACAAATATCACTCCTAATTAGCTCTAGGACTCTGCTTAGAACAGAGAAAATTATACTCAAAGCCAATAGGGTAGTTAAGGTTTTATATGTCAAGAACTAATCACAGGGTTTTGGATATGTGGCTCACATGCACATTTTTAAAAGGCTCAAGAAATATAATGTTTAAAATATTGGGTTTTTGATATTTAGACTAAGTTGATTAACACCCAAATGTTGCTGTAATTTATTCAAAAATTATGTAAAGACTCATGGCATTGTAAGTGATCTAACATTATTACAAAACTTACCTTGCCAAGGCAAAGGCATTGTCAATAAGACTTGCACGGTCAGCAGAAGAAAAGTTCTGGAAAGAGGTGGGGGGAAGGAGGTAAAAATGTGATTCTCAAAATGTGTTTCAAAAATTAGCATCATCAAAATGTTGTTCCTAGAACAAAACAAAACAATTCATAACCATTGCTGTTGCTTACCCTGTGGTTTGACAAAAGCTCAGAAGCTATCTGTTGCCAAGTTGGTTCTTCATAATTTACACGATAAAATCCAATATGATCTGGGTTTATTTTGAGAAAATCATTTCCAATAGAATCAGGAGGTTTCAAAGTGATTCCTGTGGTAGTAAATAAACACTAATGAGAAACATGTTTGCATATACTGTAAACACAGAGAAATTAGACCCAGAGGGCAAAAAAGAAAAGAAATATTAGCTCAAGGAGTCAAATTTGATTAGAACCCAAAGCCCCAAAGCCTAATTCTTACTGAGTTGTCTAAGTTTAGAATGTCATTGGAGGAAGCTGAAAAAGAAATACCAGCCCATATCCTGTCCTCTGTGACTTGTCCTCCTTACAAGCAGAAGCTTAGCAAATGGGTTTAACCATTTTATTCTAGCCAGTCTTTCACTAAAGGAAAACAACACCTAAAGACAGAGGTCCAAGCCTTCTGGAAGTAATCCGTATATTTCTGATCACAATGGATTAATGGCAGACTAAGCATGGTGGTGGGCGCCTGTAATCCAAGCTCTTGGGAGGCTGTAAACAGGTGGATCACGACGAGTCCAGTCTAGTAGTGAGACCCTGAACACCCTGTAGACCTTCCCCCCCCCAAAAAAAATGGATTAATGGCATAAAGAGTAGTCACTGGGCAGCCTGGGGAGGGGATAAAATGTAGACATATAGAACAATGCTGTGTTAATTAACGTTGACCACTGAAGCTGACAGACATTGATTTGAGAATCAGTAGTGCCATTAAAATGTCAAGGAGGCCGGCAATACAATTAAAATCCAAATGAAACATTCTTGATTGGATAATCTGTTCCATATTTATGCTTCCCATTTAATTTATCTTTGAAAGGTCTCCTATTTCTTTATTTCAATTGATTATAACAATGTTTTTTTTAAATCAATGGATTTATTAAATTAACTTTCTCTGTAAAGCAGCATCCAATATTTATACAGGGTTCTATGACACAGATTTTAGAGGCCCAACCTTGAAGGAACAAAGACTTCTGTTTTAAGTAAGATGTGTACCCTTAAAGATACACTGTGACATGCTTGGTGTTAGCATTACCCCTATACTTCCCAATTCACATAGCTTTTATAGGCATAGAAAACAGACAACTTAAATAATGTTTTAGAGACAGTACATCTGAAGAATTTCAAATAGTTGCATGTAGTGACAAGGAAGTAATGTTCTCAAGTCTGTTGGCCAGAAATCTGGGAGATATTTATTTTGACAGCAGTATGAGAGACATTTTAGAGGAGATTCTAGAGACAAGAGGACTGAGAATACACTAACTATTTAGGTGCAGTGGTGGTAAACCCATATCATGTGTGCTATTTTTGTTTTTTTTATTTTAAGACAAAGAATGTTAATGTTTAAGGTGTTTTTTCCCCTAAATTAATACCTCTGTATTCAGGGTTAAGTGTAGTGCTGGCACTCTGAGATAGGTTAGCGGGTTTGGGGTTGAAGTTTGGCCTCTCATCTCTAAAAGACCAGGTTATCCTCACTGGTCCAGGACAAGAAAAGATAAGGGCTCACTCTAATGTGGAGATGATGAAAATAGGAGAAAGATAATATGTTCAAGATACACGTCACACAACCCTTCGTCTAGCTTGATGTCAACATTCAGAGGAAAGGAAGAGGGCTTGCATGATTGGATGAATAATGGTGTTGCCATTAGCGGACAGGGGAAGGTAGGTCAGCTAGGGAGGAAAGACGATTTAAATTTTGGAGGCATTTGCAAGGTCTGAAAGATATCCAGGACACAGTAGTTTTTGATTATATAGGAACCAGCTCTTCAGCAAGACAATAAGTTTCTTTAGGACCTTTCAGAGCAGGTACTTGACAAATTATAAACCCTTACCTCACTCATGTGGTATTAATCTTTCTTTGTCATTCTCCCATGGACAAGTTGTTGAAAGGAAGCTAATCTTTTGGCAACCTTACCCTTTGAATGTTTGTATCAGGAGGAGTATCTCTTGCTAAGCAGAAAGCATATGTTACAGAAGAAAGAACGTGAACTTCTGAGTCTGACAGGTCTGGGATAAAACCCTTTCTTTGTGGCTTACTATCTGTGTAACCTTGGCAAATCATTTGGCCCTTCTGTGTGCCATTTCACCGGGAGGAAAATATGGATAAAAATTCTCTCTGAGCTGTTGGGAAGATTAAATAAAATAACATAGGCAAAGTGCTGGTCTCATAGCTGTGTCTTATGTGTCCAACAGATGGTAGCTATCCCCATTATTATGAAAGGGGATATGCTGCCAGTTCTATAAATAGCCACGCAAATATAAATAACATTGAGAAGTTCCTGGCAATCCATCTAGATACTGCAGTATTTTAGTGTGCTTTATATGTACCCAGTTAAGCCTGTCTAGAGTTACTGTGATTTTTCTCACTTTATGCACGAGGAAGTTGAGACCCAGGAAGTCAGTAGTTAAGGGGTTTCCAAGTTCATACTACTTTTGTACAGTTGTCAACAGCAAAGTACTCTTTAGTAGTTTAGTTATGTAAGAGTAAGCGAGACTGAAATAATAATGACTATTCTAAGTGTATGCTTCCTTTTCTTTTTTTTTTCTGATTATGGCAATGGCATGCATCCTTTATAGAATGCTTGGAAAATATATTTTAAAGTATAGATAAAAATATTAAAATTCTATCATATTAACATGTTTTATTATATATGTATATGTTCCATGTACAGACTTGCAAACACATATCACAGATCATGAGACTACATTTTTATGATTAGTAACATTTTTCACTTGAAATTACATTGTTAATATTCTGACATTTCATTTGCGTATTTGAAAATGTAAGTATAATGTCTACATAATATGGTTTCTCAACTTATAAACTGTTTTGTGCTGTTTCTTACTAGTTCTGTGTATTAAAGTGTTGAGTGAATTTTCTATGGGTAAGGAATCTTTCTGAGAAATTCTCATTTTTTTCCCTTCTGTTTTTTGCCTAAACTTATGATTGTGTTTTCAAAAAAAGCATAGATGACAATTATCTTTACTATCTTATATAAATAATTAAACTAAATCTTAGACAAATAACTTGTGATAACATTAAGGGAACATTTTTCTTTAGTACCTCAAGGCTGTGTGGCACTACTCTTTTAAGCAAATTATTTTTCTCTGTAAAATGACATAGTTAAAATTTTAAATTTTCTGCATCACTTAACAGTAAAAGAGTTGAAAGGTGCAAGAGCAATACTTTTGGACTAGAGATATACAAATTACAGTTCAATAGCTAAAACTTTTGAGTAAGATATGCTGTCTTATTTGGGGTCAAGGCAGAAAACTTCAAACTAAGGCTGACATGATCTACCGTAAGTAGATTGGTTATCTAACTGATAATACTTTCAATAAACAATCCATTCAGGAAAGCATTCATGACTGTAGCAGTAATAATTACAAGATCACCCCTGAATTTTAGTATGCGGTCTAAAGTATCTATCTGAAAAAAATAAGCTTATGTGTACAATATGCAATAAGTAGGAGTTGGGAAAAAGGGAACCTGCCTATCTGTCATAAGGAAGAATTATCATCGGTGGTGATTTTGGCTATTGGAAAGAATAACTACAAAGAAGGCCTGGATAGTGAAGATATGCCCACATATCTCCAACAGCCCAGGAAAGCAAGTACCTGCTGACCCTACACAGTGCTCCAGGCATCTGAATGGTCTGGTCCCACAGACAATAAGGTGCATGGCAGAGCTTAGTCCATATTATTCTATTTGCTTCCTGCACAGAACTAGACTGTATGCATTAGCCTCCCTTGTAGTTAGGTAGAAGCACAAAATGGAGAACTGGTCACAAGACACAGACAGAAGTAAGCACTATTGGGTGGGTCCTCCATCAACCTTCCCTCCTCTGCTCAGGTACAAAAGATCCAGCAAGGAAAGCCAACACAGAGAGGGTGGGAGAACTACAAGAAGGGAAAAAACAGGATTCTAAGTTGTAATTGGGAGACAAGCCACCTCAGAGAAATGGCCAGCCAGGAAAATCTGTTTTGGAACTATTGCACAATCAAGGAATTTTTATGTTATCAGGCCACTATTGATAGTTTCTAAATGCAATAATTAGACCCATTTGGATAATGCAATATATCTGGCTATCACAGCTTGATGACATCTTTAAAATAATCGATCTATCTTAACTCTCTTCTAATCCTTACTAAGTAAACTTTCTTCCTGGGAAGAGATACCTAATTAGCTTACATGAGTTTGCTGGTTCACTAGGCCGGTCTATTTTATCTGTGTAAATTAATAAATTAGCATTCTTGGTTAATCTCTTGAATGTTTGGTTTAGGTGAATAAATCTTACAAGACTTGGGGTTGACCAGAGTTGAACTGAGCCTCTTAACCAGCAAAACCAAATCCATAATCATCCTAAGTTTACACATTCCATGAGATTTGCTTGCAAAAAGGGAGAAAGTTCTTCCCTCTCGTCATCATATACAAAAACATATGCTTATTGTGATTTGAGTAGTAAACCTTTATATATAGCTATTATAAAGTTTTAGCAAATCACATGTCAATGACAGCCAGAATTTGGTAATCTACAGTCTCCTGAGGGTAGTTTCAAATCTATGAGTAAAAAAAGTAGTCACCCCAGTCCTCATTTCTCTGGAGACGTAGGCCTCTCCTCTATGTTCTTAGGAATGCCTATTTGAAAATATTGTTTTAGCAAGATTGATTCCCTGCAATCACACTGATGGTTAGAGTTGCAAATTAAAAGCAAAAACATGGTATACTACTAAATGCAGTTGCATTGACATCCAAAAGAGTAGCTGATACTAAAGCTAGAGACATAACAAAAATGTACACAAGTGATCTCTAAAATCACAGTAAACTGAAACAGATAATCCTCTGTTATACAAGGATTTATCAGACTGCTAGCATGTGTGTAGTACCTTTTTATTACATAGACAGGGTACAAGTAATGGGGTGTGGAGCTTGTGTCTTCAAGGAGTTTATAATTTATTTGAAAAAGAAAAGAAGGGCTCGTGAGATAGCGCAGCAGATTAAGCACATGCTTAGGCAAGTGCAGGGACTGGGATTCGATTCCCAGCACCACATGCCATGCTGGCCCTGCCTCCAGGTGCAATGAGCCGGCCATTGAGACCAGGCATGGTGGCACATGCCTGTAATCCCAGCACTGGGGTGGCTGAAAACAGGAAGATCATTACGAGTCTGAGCTGTGTAGTGAGACCCTGTGCCAAATATAGGAAAAAAGAAAGAAAAAGAAGAAAGAATGCAAAGCACCTTAAATTACTATTATTTTGTTTAAAGTACAGTACAACAATACTAAGAATAAGAACCAATGACAGTCATATGGACTACACTGTAGAAAGAAGTATTTGTACTATTTCCTAGTAAAACCCCAGTGAAGAAATACCAGCACTAAGGATAAGAAAATGTGTAGCGCTTCTGTAAGAATAAATTCATTTGGTAAAAATAAATCCTTTCAAAGAGATCCAGCTAATATGTATCAAATTGAGAAGTCATTTTCTTTGCTTTTTTAGGACAGGTTAGAGTAGCCAGGAAAGGTTTTGGGGTAGAGGGCCTCTCTGCTTGTTGACAGTTAGACGTTTTCATTTTTCCTAATGCTTAAGAAATCATGTATGATGTGAGTATAAATGAAAGATCTTGGGGCAAGTCCCACTACTGCCTGGGGAATTTCTAACTGGTGAATCATCAGAGCAAGCAGGAGGAGGGAGGCAGGCTGGGTAACCTGAGCTGAGAGCTCATCAGTCCACGCAGGACATGTTCGTCATCTGTGTTCTGAGTGAGGAGCCGAAGATGTCCTCAGACAGGAAACAGGAACTGAGAGCACAGCCTAAAAATGGAGCAGGCACTTTGAAGTGAGAAGAGATGTCGAGTTCGCTTCTAGCTAAGTGACCGGTCATAACGCTGAGGTTTCAGATAAAGGTGGGTTCGTCCTCATAGCTCTGTGAGCCTCAGGATATTTTGTTCATCTGTGTACCCACTCACTCGTGCATGCTCCCATCCAATCAGCAAGTATGAGGCACCTGCTGGAGATGTGGCAAGGACAACAGCACACAGGCACCCATTCTTCCAGGAATATCCGTGGAGCAGAGATGTGCAGAGAAGTCAATAGTCAGATCCAACAGCGTGTAGAATGTCAGTCCGCAGGGACAGAGAGCAGAGTGCCCTCCCCTCACACGTTCGTGCCAATCTTCTGTCCCCACCACCAGTCCTGCTACACTCTGTCAACCCTGTCACCCATTGAACTCCACAGTTAGCTCCTAAGCTCTTGGCCTCGGTGTCATGTTTGATAGTAATCTTTCCTGTCCCCAGTCACAGCCAGGGCTTGTCCCGTGGCGCCCTCGCTGTCTGAGTTGCCACACCAGCCAGCTCAGCACTCCAATTGCTTCTCTGCCTTTTGGCTATGACCATCGTGGAGCAGCACGCGTTTCTCTGCTGATCCAGCCTTGCACCCCGTGCACACAGCGATGGCTGATGCTTCCCCACCCCAGTGTGATCTCCATGCCCTCATCTGCTTCTGTGTCAGTTATAATAACCATCTGCTTTTATTTTGTTTTGCTGTTGAGACAGAAGCTTGCCATGTTCCCAACACTGGCCTTGAATTTGCAATCCTCCTGCCTCAACCCTCTGTCCCCCAAGTACTGCAATTACAGGTGTGTGCCATAAACACTTGCCTGAATTAACTGATTGGTTGAGGAATTAAATTCAGTGTTATGAATATTCTTCCTGGCAAGTACATAAAAAATACAAAAAGGAACTTTTAAAATTTATTTTCTAAATAAAGTTATAAAGGAAGGCTTAGTTATCTGTTAAATTTAGTTAGGTAAATCTACCCCCATTCAACAAAAATCTGAATAAATTATGTTAGGATAGTTAAATTATTTATGATTTAAAATTTGTAAACGACAAATCAAGATGCTGCTAAGACAATCTTCCAACCTTCAATTAAGCATGGTGAAAAATAGGGAAAAAAATCTACTGATAGTTACACCAAATCCACAAAAACCATCCAGTGAAATCCTAACCTCCTTACTATGCCTTTTACTAGTGCTGTTACATTTTTTAAGTGTTTTTTCTCTCTTCCATCTTCCTTTGACAAGGAAAAAAAAATGTGAAGAAGATAGACCATAAAAGCTAGAGCTTGGTTCTCACACAGAACCTAAATGTATATAGGTATTAGGACAAAATGGCTTTATTTGGACTTTCTGGAAAAATTCAGGCTGACCACAATGTCATAGTAATTGTCGGCATGAATGATGAGGGGAAAGCTCTGTTGCAACTGTGATCTTCTTTAAGACGGTCTCCTAGACAAAGGCGCTTTCCTTCCATAAAGCCAAAGCTGGCAGAGTTCACAGTGAAATCATAATTGCAAGACTTTACAATAAATAGGGTTTTTTTTTAAAAAGGAGGAAAGAACCTGCTAGATCTACAGAAAAACTTGCACACAAATGATTATAGCAGCATTATTCATGAAAGATAGTGAGGAAATTGTTCAACTATCTATCAACTGATAGATACGAAGGAAAAAACAGTGTATCCACACAATAGGATATAACTGGGTAATGAAAAGGAATAATGTACTGTTTTAAGTTACAACATAGGGTAAACCCTATTAGAATTAATTGAAAAATGTCAATACATCATTAATTTATATGCAATTGTCTACAATAGGTAAATCTATATAGGCATAAGTGGATTAGTGGCTGCTTAGGGGAGAGGGTATGTGATATTTTTATCTGAGGTGATGAAAATGATCTAAAATTGACTTTTTGAAGTCAGTACCCAAAAATTAATAGCATTCCTCTACACAGATAACAAACACACTGAGAGAGAAATTAGAGAAACAATCTACAATAGCACCCAAAAATGAAATACCTAGGTATTGATCTAACAAAAGAAGTCAAAGATCTATTCAGTGAAAATTACAGTACTCTGAAAAAAGAGATCAAAGGGATTTCAAAAAATGGAAAGATATTCTTTGCTCCTGGATAGGAAGAACAAACATGGTGAAAATGGCCATACTCCCAAAATTGTTATACAGATTTAATGCAATCCCTATCAACAAGCCACCAACATAACTCACAGATCCAGAGAAATCATTCCTAAAATTTATGTGGAACCAGGAAAGACCTAGAATAGCAAAGGTAATCCTGGGCAATAAAGACAAGGCAGGAGGCATTACAATCCCTGACTTGAAATTATACTATAAAGCTACTATGATAAAATCAGCATAGTACTGGCAAAAAAAAATAGACCCAATGATCAGTGGAGCAGGTTAGAAGATGCAGAAATAACTACAAACACACTCAGTCATCTTATTTTGACAAAGGGGCCAAACATGTTCACTGGAAGAAAGAGAGCCTCTTTAAAAAATAGTACTGGAAAAACTGGCTCTCCACATGCCAAAAACTAAAACTGGACCCGGTTCTGTCACCATTCACTAGACTAAAGTCAAAATGCATTAAAGATCTACATGTTAAAACAGAAACACTAAGTCTACTGGAAGAGAAAGTAGGTGAAAATCTTGAAGATATAGGGATAGGAAAACATTTCATGAACAAAAATCAAACTATATGGGTAATACTTGAAAGAAGCAAAAACTAAACCTCCTCTTATTGAGAAGTTGCTGCATGTCAAAAGAAATTACAAACAGAATGAAAAGACAACCCACAAAGTTGGAAAAAATCTTAACCAATAGTCACTCAGACAAAGATCTTCTATCTAGAATATATAAAGAACAAAAAAATAATTAGGACCCCAAAATTTAAATACTCAATCTAAAAATGGGCCTCTGAAATGAATATACACTTCTCAGAGGAAGAAATGCAAGAGGCAAATAAATACCTCAGAAAAATGCTCCACATCAATGGCCATTCAAGAAATGAAAATTAAAACAATATTGAGATACCATCTCTCCCCAGAAAGAATGGTTAACATAAAGAAATCAACTAAAAACAAATACTAAAGAGGCTATAGGGGAAAAGCAACCCTTTTCCACTGCTGGTAGGAATATAGACTGGTACAACCATTATGGAAATCAATGTGGAGACTCCTTAAAAAACTAGGACTGGGGCCCGGGGAGATGGCTCAGTGGAATAAGCACTTCCCTGACAAGCACAAGGGCCTGAGTTCAATCC
>NDGN011391941.1:0-10543 GCA_002564285.1 Tympanoctomys barrerae
TGAGGTCCCTGAGTGCAGCACTGGCTTCCAATCAGGACTCTGCCGGGGACACTAAACTTCAGCCTGAGGGACCCCACGTGCTGCGCATAGCTCTGGAGGCAGGGTGGACAGTGAGCTGAGGTGAAGAAACTGGAGGTGTCTGTGTTCGTACAAAGTGATTCATGTCCGCTCTGCTCCTGCTGCTGCTACTTTCCTGTAACCAGTTTTACAGCCTGTCTTGGCAGCTGGAAGTATATGGGATTAATTTCACACTCGCTTTATGAGTTGAGCATTTTCCTGGGCCTCTGCCTCCTTCCTCTGGCATTACTGATACAGAGTTTGGCCAGAGGTGTCCTTGTGGTCTCTGTTTTATTTGGAAACCTTCAGTTTGAAGAAGCAAAACAAAGATCATTGACACATTATACTTGAGGTTGTCAGCACTTATTGTTTCCTGCAGCCCCTCTCTGTGGCCTACTGAGCCCCTGGGAACACTCAGCCAGCCATGAGTCCTGGAAACCACTCTCCCCAAATCTTAGTCGTGGAACCGGTGTCCTCACTACTCAGTTCCAGATGAGTTTCAAGCCCTTCCATGTGAAATCCTTCCACGATGTTTGCTTCAGAAGCTCTTTTCTGGTATCCTAGGGTCACCCTGGTTGTCTGTGCAAAGGAACAAGAGACTTCTCTGGGAGTCTCAGCACTGACACAGGGAAACTTTAGGAGATGGGAAGTGAGGTTACTGGGGGCATGCTTGTGAAAGGGATATTGAGATATTGGGACCCAAGCCCTTTATATTGCTTTGTGGTGCTGAAGATTGAACCCAGGGCCTCACCCATACTAGGAAAGTGCCTATCACTTAGCTATGTTCCAGCTGCTTCTCCTGCCCCTTCCCCTTCTCTTTCTCTTTTCTTCTCTTCCTCCTTCTCCTCCTGTTCCTCCTCTTCCTCTTCCTCTCCTTTTCCTCCTTCCTCTTCTTTCGCAGGATCTAGTAGTTTATTCAAGCTGGCTCAAACTTGCAGTCCTCAGCCTGCTGCACAGCAGGGATTGCCAACCTGCCGTACTAAGGCCAGTTCCCTGTGCCCTTCCTTCTTCCTCTTGCTCTCCAGCTGCTGCAGCACAAGCATCTCCTTGAGCATTGTCCTCACCATGTTGCTCTGCCTCAACAAGGACCAAAGACAAAGGACCAAGTGACCATGGTCTGAAACCTCTGCAACCAGGAGCTAAAGTAAACCTTTCTGACTCCCTGGCTGTCTTCACAGAAAATGAATTTTTGGTATACATCAGTAAAAACAGGAGCAGGAAAGATTTATTAGAGGAAGACACATTCAAGTAGAGTGGGGTGCTTGGAGAAATGGGGCACCAGTCACTTTAGCTCTTTAAGCTTGTGTTAATGACCTTTTTACCTTAAGGGTTCGATGTTATTTTTAAGGCTAATTCCAAATGACCTACTTTAATGCAATTTAATTCTCCAGGACCTCACTGAGATGCTCAAATAAGACATTTGGTGTTTACTTTCATACTGTCAGTGTGATTTAACTGTTGCTCTTACACTTTGAATTTTTATGCTTGAAGTTTTTCATTAAGGAAATTTGGATGTATTTAGTAAGGGAGAAGCTTCAAGAAAATTAGCAAATGACTTCATTAACTGTGTTTCTCACAGAGAAGAAAACACTTTGTATGTTGAAAAAAGAAAAGTGATGCCAAGTTGGGAACACTGCAGTCAAGTAGATTTGACATCAGAAGTAGATGTGTTCCATTCCAGCATGACCTTTATGTTCTAGGATATGGAACACGTTTCTTAGCCCATCTGCCTCTTTGATTTTCAACTATCAGTAGGCGTGATTATGGTGCACTAGCAGAGAGTTGGCCAAGTTAAATATAGCATTGTATGGAAAATGCACAGCAAGTGCCTGACATCTCATTAGAGGTAAGCTTCTGTTGTAACAATAATAAATATTAATGGAAAATGCCAGAGGCACTTGGGAAAATTTGACTGAAGGATTCTAGGGTTCAATTAGAGATTTAAGATTAAACAAGGCATTTATAAAATGCATGAAAATTTCCTTTTCAGGATATTATTATAAAGTAACAATGAATGGTAATATAACAGTTATAAAAAGAGTTTAACCAGATTAGAAAGCTCAGAATTGATTAAATTATGGAAAGTTTGAGACTAATTGTATTAGAAAAAGACTGCCTGAAACTGGGACCAAGTTCTCATGAAAATCTTGGGAAAATAAAAAGATGTTTGGTAAGTAAAATTAACATTAACTATGGGTTCATTTTATATCATACTTTCCAAAATCTGGAACATCCCCATAGTAATGTACCAATTTTTGGAGACAATAAAAAAATGGAGTGAGGTTATTGTTTTATTTCAGGAAAGGTGCTACACACTCAAATTTGACCATACCAATACCTTTACAAGATGTTTTTAGGAAGAATTATTCTGATTTATCGGGACCTCTCTTAACCCCTTGGTGGGCCGGCCATCTTCTTTAGGCTCCTGTATCCTACCCTCAGTCCTGTGAGTTTTCTTCTCTTTATTGTTGACAAGACTGACTGCCAGGTTTTCACTGACCTTGTGTATCGCAGGTGCAGTTCACTGTTATCTCTTTGTATTACATTTTGCATCATTTGTTGGATCTGTAATTTCTCTCCACAGCCAATTTATGTCATATTTGGAACAATTTCCAATAGTGAGGGATTACCTGAGAAACTATTGATAGTAAGCAGGCATTGACCTAGTGTTGAATGCAGGACGATGTTTGAGTAGAGACTAACTTTATAAGTGGTCAGTTAGTCTTTGAGCTAACATCTTTGTATAATGCTTTTGCTTTTTTAATATTGCAGTAACTGGTATATTAAAACTTCCTTAAATAAGTGGATCCACCTCCCTCCCCCCAGTTATATATTTAAGATCTGAGGATGTGTGCACCCTAACTCTGACCACATGTGCTAATGTGGCATTTCAAAGCAATGGAGAAAGGAGAAGATGAATTAGTTAAAAATAGTGTTGAAAACTGGCCAAACATTTGGAGTAAAGAAATAATTAGATTCCAATTTATGCCATATGCCACAGTACATTTCAGACAAAGAGACTACTGAAAAGGAGGGGGAAATAAAAAAGGAAATCATAAAGCACAGAAGGAAACAACGGTGGACACAGACACAAATCTGGACATGTGTACGCAGGATCAGCTTTTTCAAAAAGTCAGCAAGGTGGAAAGCAAAAGATAACTGCAGTTATGTACTTGTCAAAGTCTGGTCTGAAAGGATACAACCTGGGGTGTCTGACAGTGGTGGGGCACAGGTGGAAACGGGATCTCCTTTATTCCATTTCCATATTTTGTACACATTCCTAAAAATAAAATATATTACTTTTTAATAAAGGCAGTGTGCTAGAAGATAATAAAAAAAACTATATAGTTAAATCAAACATAGAAGTAAGGAGATGACAAGACTGTTTTTTATAAACCAGGAAGACTAATTTTTCTCAAAAGGAAGTGATCTATTAAAGGAAAATTAGTGGAAAAATGGAAAATGTTCTTTGTACAAATTTAAAAGGAGAATTTAGGGCCAGAGATACAGCTCAGTAGCATGGCACCTGCCTGGCAGGTGTGAGGTCCTGAGTTTGATTCTTGGTACAAAAAGAAAAAAAGGACTTTAAAGTCACCAAGAATCTAATCATCATGAAAAGGGTATAAACTCGACCATATATAAATCTTTGTGTATGAAGTATGTGTATATGTCCATATCTTTACAGTGATATATATATATATTATATACATATATCTTAGTACATACATATACTTTTCTTTTGTAAAAATTGGATCACACTGCATCTACTGGTTTATAGCTCTTTTTTAAATCTCTATTATTTTATTATTAAGTAGCATACATTATTTTAACAGCTATATACTTAAACAGTCTCCTTAGAGCTGGCCAAATAGCTCAGTGGATTAAAGTGCCTGCTTAGGCAGACACAGAGGCTGGGGTTAGATCCCCGACATGCTGTGCTGGCCCTGCCCCCAGGGCATGCTGAGACAGTGGTTGAGACTGGGTGTGGTGGTGTGTGCCTATAGTCCCAGCACTTGGGAGGTTGAAAAGAGGAGGATCACTATGAGTCTGATCTATGTAGTAAGACACTATAGACCCTGTAGATCCTGTACTAAAATTAAAAAAAAATTAAGTCTCCTTTTCTGAAATATACAGATCATTTCTGATTTGGCATATGATTATTTGGTGAGTACTCTTGTAGCTAAATTGTGTGGACATTGTTATGAGTTTGTACTTCTCCATGAGAACGAGTTTCTCTGAAAACATGAATCTGGTTATGTTACTTTCATGCATTATAAGGCTTTACAGTTCTGTTACTTACTGTATTCAATTGAAAGTCCTAAACCTGAAATATAATGTTCTTCACTAAGTAGATTCATACCATCCTTCTAGCTATAGCCTCTACTTTTTCTTTCTTGGGACTCTTTACTGCTTCTGATGCTCTTCAAATAGAGTGTGTATTTCCAGTTCATATGCTTTTGAAGATTTCACTTGGAAGTTATGTCCCAGGGGTAGCAGCACCCTGATTTCTGAAAGCTAGCTGAAAGGGTGTTCCACAGAGTGGTCCCACTGGTTCTTTCTGAGTCAAGGTTTTTATCATTTGACAAGATGGAACATTGTTCTGGAACATTGTTTCAAAAAATTATTTTGAAAATCAAATTCTGTTGTAAAAGTTATTGGTAATATGCACATTACCTTGTAATAGCCTCTGTCAAAAGATGAAAGGAGATTAGTGGAAGAATATTGGAACTTGGACTTAGAGTTCAATTTGATGGGAGAAGCAAGTAGGGGGAGCATAGGCAGAAGGCTGCTGTTAAAGGCCTAATACAGGGCTGTTCTTCTCATGTGTACTTAGCAAACACTGATAGACATGTGGACTGGAGACAGAGTACCATGAAAAGACCAAAGGTAGCTTCTTGGAAGTGGGGTTAATGCAGGAATGGAACCTCATTGGAGGAGCTGGAGGAATCTCCTTCCCTGCAGATGTTTATGCTAAGAAGACCGCCTAAGTGTCTGAAGATGATTTGGGGGAACCCCCCTCCCAAAAGCATGGAATAAATTAAGTAACTTAAAGGACACCACTACTCCTGTTTCTGCAGTCACTCAGTTAATCACAAGTCTGTGAAATGCTCACTTTTACTTTCAGCTAGCAGGAAATGTGAGCTTTTCTTTAGCTACTTTCATGTGAAATATTGCAAGGGAGATCCTAAGTGTCCAGTGTCCAGTACCAGTACCCTTAAAATATGAATAGTTTGATTTAGTGGGCATTACTAAACATTGTTTGTAGTTACTCTATGCCTATTGTATTTTTATGTGGTAGGAGCCCATCTGTGTTTCTCTTTAGTATATAATTTTGGCATGAATGACAATGGAGTCAGAGTTTCTGTTCTCCAGATTCTGGTTGTTCTGAGTGTATTGTTTTGTGCTCGTGTTCATATTCTTGTTCAGTGCTAAAACCCGTTGTTGAAGAAGTATCAGTGTATATTCCAGAGCCCATAAAATATTGTGTTTTATTTATGTCCAAAATACCAAAATGTTGAAATAAAAAAAATAGTTTGGCCAAAAGAAAGAGTACTTGTCTCTGTGGCTTGTACAGTGATAATATTGTTGTTGATATAGAGTCATTCCAAATTCATGCTCAAGACTGAAAAGTTTGAGAACTGAACATATTTTTTTTTGCCATAAGAAATAGTGGAAGACCAAATTACTGGTTCAGAGCTCCCAAAATTGCACTCCAATAAATTTTGCAATGATTTCTTTCTTTAACTCTGTCATGGTCCTAACAGCTTTCCTCTTAGCTTTACTGTTCATGTCCCTGTCTTAGAAGCCATGGTTATATATTTATGCAAAAAAAATACACAAAGCACAACAACAAGTGTTTTAATGCACTAGCACGTGCGCTGTATGCTTTCTTGGTGATGGGCATTTAGATCACAGCATCTTCTCTCTGTGTCCATTGTAAGATGCGAGGTGTGACTCCTCTCAGGGCCAATGCGTGTGTTTTTAAGTTTTTTTTTTTTTAGTGCAGGAACTACAGGATCTCACTACACAGATTGGACTCAGAGTGATCTTCCTATTTTCAGCCTCCCAAGCGCTGGGATTACAGGTGTGCGCCACCATGCCCAGTCTCAATCACTGTCTCAGCCCACTCCCGGGGTGGGACCAGCATGGAATACAGGGGATTGAACCTCCATCCCTGTGTCTGCCTAAGCAGGCACTTTAATCTGCTGAGCTATCTGGCTGGCCCTGTTCTGTTCCTTTTAACAAATTTATTTATTTGTTTATTTTTAATCATTTATTTATTTGGTATACAGTCTCATTACACAGCTCAGACTCCTAGTGATCCTCCTGTCAGCCTCCTTAGTGCTGGGATTACAGATGTGTATCACTACACCTGGTTTCTGGGCCAGCACAGGATGCAGTACTAGGGATTGAACCTGGGTCCTTGCACTTACCAGGCAGGCACTTAGACCACTGAGCTATCTCCCCAGGCCTGCTCTGTTCCTTTATACAGTATGTCTCCACCAGGTATGTTTTTAAAAGTTAGCTTTTTAGTCCACTGAGTTATCTCGCCCATCAATCCCTTGCACCACAGGCTGCTGTGGCCCCTGAGACCAGACGTGGGGGCGCAAGTTTGTAATCCCAGTGTTGGGAGCCTGAAGACAGGAGGATCACTATGAGTCTGAGGACTATGCAGTAAGACCTTGTACCAAATACATTTTTTAAAAGTTAGCTTTTTATTTTTTAAATACTAATTTTTTATTTGAAAGTGTTTGGGTTGGCTCAGATTTTGCGCTCCGCGCAGCGCTGCTTTCTGAGCCACGCTTCAGGGTTGTGTGGAAGGTGTGGCTGAAGGCAGTGATGTTGTGGTTTTACGTAGCACAGGTGCCTGCATGTTGTATGCATGAAGATATATTGTTAAAGATAGCCTTGGTAGTGACCAGGCAAGTGACCTCTAAGTGAGGGGCAACCTTGCGCCTATGAGTGTGTGGTGAGGGTGCCAGGCTGCGGGTTGCCATTGCTGCTTATTACCACTGAGGGTCGGGTAGGTGGTGGGGCTCAGGTGTCTGCAACTGGCCGCGTTATAATGAAAAGAAGAAGAAAAAGACCAGATTTGATGCCGTGCACTGTGTAAACAGAGCATTTATTTAGCAAATGACTGTGTGCTTGTGCAAATAAATTACCTGATATTTTTGTCTGTTTTTCAAAGATAGATCCTTCCTTTCCAAATTAGATAAAATGACAGGCTGTGGTAATTTTTTAAACTGAGTGTATTAACAGACAGAGAAAGCTACAAATGATATCGTGTATTTATTTTTTCCATTGAAAATCACACCGAGTAGGAAGCAAAGGCTGAGATCCCAAGATGAAATGTATGGAGCTCCTCGGAGCAAGCCCTGCCTGGGGACTGGCACAGGCAGATGCCTGGCCCTGGTGCGCCCGGCTTCACAGCCTGCTGTGCCTGCTCCTGAAAGCCCTGGCTCTCTTGCCTGGGCCCTGGCCCTCCCCTGTCCTTGGCAAGTCTTTAGCTTTGCTTGGAGTACTCTGGAATTAGAAAATGTTGCTGAAATCATCATGAGGCTGACACGGCCATTTCTTCCCGTGCACTTGACTGGGTGTCTCTGCTGAGCACAGTCCCTGTCACGGTGCTCAAGCTCCAGTGCCTTCCCTAAGTCATGCAGTGGCCCTGGCTTGCTGTTCCCTGAAGCCTGAGACTGCAGAGCAAACTGTTTCCTGTCTCTTTGTATCAGTTTCCCAGTGATTTTATCTTTTGTCTTGCTTTCTCCACAGGAGATGCTCTTGGTCTTAGGCCCAAACTCAGGCCTGTTACCACTGCTGCAGCCTCTTCTTCTCCCAGCTTTCCCTCCCCATCTGCACAGCAGTCCTTCAGGTCTCCTGCCCCCTGCTCACCCACAGTGCTCCACATTGCTCTCCCCACCCGGCCCTGGCCATTCAGGTCCCCCTTTTCCTCTCGTCTCCCAGCCTTTCCTGCCTCAGTCTTTGCAGATGTTTCAATTCTGTCCTTGGCCCCCTCCCAGGAGCCCCTCCCACCCCTCCATGTGCCATCACACCTGCTGGTACCTCACACTGATGCTCAGACTCAGTCTTGACCGTTCTTCTGTGAGAGGCCTGCAGTGACCCCTGGGGTTCTCTTCCATGATCTCCTGGGCGTTTTCTTTGTAACTGAGCTGTAATTTGCAATGATAACCTCATCTGGATTGTTTTGTTTCACTATTTCCTATTATTCTCTGAGTGTCAGAAGGAGGGGTCCACGTCCTTGTCATTTGCTTCTTGTGCCCAGTTTAGTGGCTGCCATGCATGGCTATCCCAGATCTACCGGTGGGTGGACTGCGTCTTTTCCTGGTTCTTGTATCTTTGGGGCCCTTGCCCTCCTTCACCTGTCACCCATTTCTCTTCTGCTGACCCTTTCCCATCTCCAAACTTTGCTTATTCTGGTTTAGCAATGCCCCCGACTATTCATGTTACTGCGTTAAGTGTCCTGTTTTTATTTCCCTCCAGACTTAGAAATGACACAATTGCACTGTGGCCTCTTAAATACAAATTTAAAATGAAGCTAAGTAGCATCTGGAAATAATTCATCTTTTGGCCCAGGAAGCACTATTAGGAATATAACTAACATATAAAGGTCCTTAAAAGGAGAAAAGACATGCTCATGGAATAGGACAGTTGTTGTTGGTTTTACATTTAGCAGATACTATTAAAAGTATCTGCCACTTTGTTGAGACATGTGATAGGCTTACAATAAATTTGACATCTTTAGTCATAGAAATTCTAGTTTAAATTTTAACATCTTTAACTGTTATCATGTTTAAGTGAAGACCTTATTTACATCTAAATAAAATCCAAACAATTATGTGAGGAGCAGCTGTTACTAAACTGTATGTGAGAAGTTTCCAGAATTTTTCTAATACTGATACTAAGTTTGGCCAGTAAAGAATATTCAGATTTTGAAAAAAGAGAGAGATGGGGTTCCTGCCCTGGAGATTGCATTCTTATGGAAAAGCCAAGATAATGGACAATTATATCACTAACAAGAGAATTATAATTGTACTCAAGTGCAGTGAAACAGTTGAAAGAGTTCCTGGTGTTGGCACCATGGGATATAAAGCATACCGTGTGGTCTATCTTTATTCCAGCTCATTAAAGCCAAGCCAGGAGGCCACATGTCTTTTGCTACTCCATGCCCTTTACTATCTCCAGGCCTTTAAATCCTAGCCCCCATCTTGGAATGCCATTCCCTACTTCATTTCTCATCCTCCTCATAGAAGAGCTCCTGAATTTAAAGAGAGAGTTGGTAGGAAAAGCTAGATCATGACCTGTTCCTTACATCTCAGGGCTATACCCAATAGTCAGAAACCATCAGATTGTCATGAGTGGGGAAACCACTTGATCTGACCTGTGCTTTCAAAACTACCATGGCTGCTGCATAGGGAGTGTGTTGGAAAACAGCTAGACTGGAAACAGGGCCACTAAAGACTTATAGAAGCTTTTGACTAGGACTGTGGGAACAAATGTAGATAGGAAGATCTGTGCATGTTGGAGAGACCCTAGTACATAGAACTTGGTGATGGGCAGCATGCAGGGGGTGAGGTAAAGGGAGGGAGCAAAGGTGACTCCTGGAATATTGGTTTTGGGTAAGAGGTGGACCACAGTGCTGTTGGTGAAACTGGGAAGTCAGGGGTGAAGAAGAGCAGTGAGTGTGTGTGTGTGTGTGTGTNTTTGGGTATGAGGTGGACCACAGTGCTGTTGGTGAAGCTGGGAAGTCAGGGGTGAAGAAGAGCAGTGAGTGAGTGAGTGTGTGTGTGTGTGTGTGTGTGTGTGTGTGTGTGTGTGTTTTAGAGCCCTCAGTACTGGCTCTACTTTCTGCCTTGTACCCACTTGTGGATGTGGTTGGCCTGGAGCACAGGGAACAGATGTGGAGACACCAGCCCACTCCCAGTGCCTACAGCTGAGTGGCTGTCATAACCAGGGAGGGAAGAGGAGGAACCTGGCCTAGCTGAGAGCCCTTTAAAGCCTAGAGGTCAGGGAGGAGGTCAGGAGCCAATGTCAGAAATTGAGGAGAGGCAGCCAAGGAGTGAGTAGGAGGGAAACTGAGAAGTAGCTGCTGGAAGCCAGAAGCAGGCGGAATTTGCAGGGGCAGCACACACAGCACGGCGGGGCAGACGGGAGTGACCTCCTTCCACCTGCAAGGCCTGCAGGGTTGTTGAGAGCACTTCTCTATGTATTCACCCTTTATCTCGGAGGGAACTAAACCTTACCTGTGTGTTGCTTGACTTGTTTGATTCATGGAGGAGCTGGCGTAAGCAGTGCATCTGCTGCCTCTTTACTCTGAGAGGAACATGAGAGGAACAGTCCCAGCCCATTTCGTTGCCTCCCCACTCCTCCTCTTCTTTCTTTTCTCCTGTGCAGTATTTCAGGGCTAGGGACAGAACCCAGGACCTCGGGTGTGCCAGGCATCTTCCTTTCTTCCCGAGCTCCTGTGAGA
>NDGN011391954.1:0-15185 GCA_002564285.1 Tympanoctomys barrerae
CTACTAGATCAGACTCATAGTGATCTGCCTGTTTACAGCTTCCCAAGAGCTGGGATTATAGGCACGCACTGCCAGGCCCAGTCTGAATTGCCATCTCAGCGCACCCCTGGGAGCAGGGCCAGCATGGCAGGCCCGGAGATGGAACTACTGGCCCCTGCGCCTGCTTGCAGGCTATACTAATGAATTGCGAAGTGTTCTTTTCTCCTATATTTTCTGAGGGAGTGTACATACATTTTATATTACTTGTTTATTAAATATTTAAAAGCATAAACCACTGAAAACTTCTGATTCTAAATTCTTTGAAATTCTAAAAAATTATTAATGCAATCTCTTTAAAGATACTGGGCCATTTAGATTTTCTACAACTTCTTGTATCAATATTAATAAGAGTTTGTACCCTTCGAGTAACTTGTCTACTTTTGCCTAAGTTGTTGAATTGATCATCACACCATTGTTAGTAATATTTTCTCATATTGTTTTAGTGTCTATAGGGTCTGTTGTGAAGCCTTATTTTTTATTTATGATATTGGCAGTTTGTGTCTTCTCTCATTTATTCCTGAGCAGTTTAGTTAGAAGCTCATCAGTTTAATTAATCTCTTTAAACAATGAGATTTTGTTTTCATTTTTTAAAATTTAGTGTTCATTTGCAATGTCAGTTAATTCTACTCCTACCTCCATTTTCCTTCTACTTACTTTGTCTCTGTTTTTAGGTTCTTAAAATGTGAACTTAGATCATTGATTTACAATCAATTTTATTTTTAAAATAAACCCTATGAATGAACTCTAAGTGCAGCCTGAGCAATATCCTCAACATTTTGTTGTATTTTCATAATCAATATCATTTCATGATCATTCAGCGATCATGCCAATGTTCTATTCAGGTCTGCACTCACCTCATAGAGTCTGTCTTTTATCAACCTACAGAAAACACCCCTTCACTCTGACCAGTCTTTACCCCTTTACTCTGCCTTATTTTCCCTAACAGCTAACATTATATTATTAGACTATATTTATATACCATGTCATATACTACTAATTTGTAACTTATTTGCTTACTTTTTGTATTTTGCTTTCTTCTGTAAGCTCTTTGGAGTCAGGGATTATTTATTTTATTCACTGATACAGCCCAGTATTTTAGAAAAGCCCCTAAAGTATTTATTGAATAAAGGAATAAGAAGTTATTTACAACCCTGTACAAGACAGGACACACCTGTAATCCCAGCATGTTGGAGGTTGAGGCAGGAGGACTGCTGTGAGTTCGAGGCCAACCTGGGCTCCAAAGTGAGTTCAAGGGCAGCTGGAACTGCAGAGCAAACCCCTGTATCAAAAAGATGAAAATATGACCCTGAACAAATTCTGAGAAAAGCTATGTGGACAGCTTTCTTCAGTTGTTGAGTTCACCTCACTTGTTATCTTTGTCACTTTTCTTGTTGCTGGGACAAAATCCTCAACACTGACAACTTCAAGGAGAAGAGGCTGATTTTGGCTCATAGTTTATAGAGATTTCAGTCTACGGTGGGCTGACTCCAAGGCTGGTCAGCATGACATAGGGGCATGACAAAGGAATCCTGCTTATAGCAAGGGCAGACCCAGAGAATAAAGGACACCACAGGGGAGGGAGACATCCTTCTAGGCCACGCTCCCAGTGGCCCACCTCCTTCCGCCAGTCAGTGGATTAGTCCACTGATGATTATCATGTTCGGTGATCCAATCACATTCCAGAGCTGGTGAGATGGCTCAGTGGTCTAAAGCACCTACTTAGAACAAGCTTAGCAAAGCACAGGGACTGCGGTTCAATCCCCCAGCACCACATGCCAACCAGCCCCGTCCCCTGGTGGGCTGAGCTGGCCACACACCCACACATAAATAAATAAAATTAAAAAAAAAAAGCCAATCACATTCCAAAACCCTCACCTATGAGTGCATGGGACTTTGCAGGGGCATCTAGATATAAACTGTAACTCTTGTTTATACTTTTGTGTGTGTGTGTGTGTGTGTGTGGAAACGGGAATTGAACTCAGGCCCTTGCACTTGCCAGGGAAGCACTTACTCTGTTGAGCCATCTCCCCGGCCCCTATTTATACTGTTTTTGTACCTGCTTATACCTGATGACTGAATCGGTGTCTTTCCCACTGTCTAGACATGGGCAATGGCTATTATGTCTTTATTCATCAGTACAGAGCCTGATATAGATGTGCACAGCAAATGTTTGATGAACAAATTAATGATCACCAATCACTCCTGCCTGGCCAATCAGCTATGAGCTAGACTTATCTATTAGACCAGAGGCCTCCCCATGACTCTGGAAAACCCGAACTACAAAACGCTTTGAAGTTGTAGGGTGATATCGTTGGTCTGTGATTTGGGCTGTAAAAGTCTTATCCTATCCTTCACAGCATTGGGTCTGCCCAACAGCACCAGCAGGATGGCGTCGCTGTCCTCATTTTCCAGGTCAGGAAGCACAGGTTCAGAAGTCGAAACCATGGAGCCAAGACCTGTGGAATCTGAGATTGGATCCAAGGCACCAAAACCAAAAAATAAATCTCCCTTAAAATACAATTCAACAAAAAAAGATACAGTAAAATAAAAAAAGACCAGAAACAAACAAGGCAACAAAGGTTTCTGAAATCTCCAGTTTTCCATAGCGCCAAGGAAATGAGCATGGGTGTCACTTGAGGGCAAGCTGGGTTCCGAGACATCCTTGACCAGGTGGTGGGAAGCTTGGTATCCAGGAGGCTGGAGAGGCCCAAAATTGGAGGCACAAGGTTGCAGTGGGCTGAAGCAGGCACTGGGTTTGATTTCTGTTGCTCTGATCCATAGATGCTGTCTTGTGTATGCAAAGGAGCTCTTATATTTTACCTGGCTGCTTCTACTATTAGTTAAGAATGTCAGGTGAAAGACTTTTCCTCTTTTTTTTTTTTTTTTTTTTTTTTTTGTCTTTTTGAGTTCAGGTTGGCCGTGAACTCACTTTGTAGCCCAAGCTGGCCTCAAACTCAGTGATCCTGCTGCCTCAGCCTCCCAAGTGCTGGGATTCCAGGCATGAGCCACTATGCCCGGCCTGGCTTTTCCTTTTTAAGCCTTAGTATTCACATCTCTAAAATGGGGCTTCAATATCTATCTTCTAGAGTTGTGAGAATGACGTATTTATTCAAGTGCATTTGCTGGATCTCTTAGAAAGTGGCCCTTCTGTCTTAGATGGTTTTCACTGACTCCCTGAAATGCTCTACATCCATAATAGTCTTCCTGGTGGTTCACCTTTCATTGATACTGTGAAGAAGAGGAGGGGAAAGTGGTGACGCTGAGCAGAGTATGGGAATCTGCCAGCTGTCATTGTCCCATATCTGGGCTCCCAGCAGCTAAGACTTGGCCCTGACTCCATGCAGGGTCCAAGTCATGCGCTCTGCTAGTACAAAGTCACAGCATTTACTGAGCACCTGATAATGACAACCCAACACCTACCATTTAAGTAGCAGCCCTCACTGCTACTTATTGTTTATTCCATGCACAGAACAGATCCGAGACCAAATTTGTTGAATTGGGCCAAGCATCTAGCTCAGCGGCACAGCACCTGCCTGGCAAGCTCGAGGTCCTGAGTTAGATTACTGGTCCCTTCCCTCCCCAAATTCCTGAATGGACCTGGCTCCCCCAGTCTTCCTTCTCCTAATCTTTGAGTATCTGGATTCTGCTTTCTATACCTCTTAGTCTCTGTGACTCTGCAACTCAGACCTCCTCTGGACCCCTTGCCTAATAGCAGCAGCAACACAGATTGGATACAGCTCAGTCTGACTCCAGCTAATCTTTCCATCTGCATTTCCTGCCACTTACAGCCTACATCCCACACATTGGTCCCTCATAGCCTTTCCTGGACCATGCCCAACACCAACCTGCCTCTAGGCCTCTGATGACAGTGTCTTTGCCTGGATCACTCTTCCACAAAATCTCTACTGGTGTTTGATCATAGATCTCTGCCCAGGAACACTCACCCTGCCAACACCTGACCTCTTTTGCTTAGATGGTCCAGGAGCTGTAGTTCTGTAAGCACCAGTGAGGTGGTCCATGAGCTGATGCGGTCCTAAAAAAGGCAGGGGTGTCAGACTTAACAAAGGAAAATATGGGACAACCAGATACATATGAATTTCTGATAAACAAAGAATGATTTTTAGTATAAATATGTATCTCTACTAGGACATATTTCTTGTGAAAATTATGAGATTCAAATTGAACTGGGCCTCCTGTATTATACAGGGCCACCCCAATCCAAGAGTCTGTAAACATGTGATAGCTCAGCAGCCCTCTGTGAAGCATGATAGCTCTGTTATGACTTGGACTGTGAGAGAGCCTGAGGGCTTGAAAGCGGATCCAGCCTAACAGTCCGTTTAGTGTACAGCCCGTTTCACAGACCAGAGAGTGGAAGGACTTGCCCCTGTTCACACAGCGGGTGGGCAGCAGAGGGGAGGCTGGAAATCAGGCCCCTGATCCCCAGCCAGGACTCCCTCCTGCGCCGGCAGCCCTGTGCTCCCGGCTGATGGAGCAGCTCAGGTTCCCAGTCCCCTGCCCCTGACCTGCCCTTGGCTGGCTTCAGAGGGGGGTCTGATGACGAAATGTGATCCTGCCATAAAGTCTACACCAAACCAACTCTTCTCATAGCCCACCCGCCCGCCTCAAAGGGGGACGTCTAATCCCCATTTATGGAATTGAGCAGCTGGGCCTGGTCTGAGTCTTTGAACGTGAGCTTGCGCTACCCTGGGTCAGAAAAGCCTATGGCCAGAGGAACCTGAGAATGAGGGCTTTTGGGGAGGCACAGCAAGTTGAGGGGCTAGCTGATGACAGGCTACCTAGTCCAAGGAGTATCAGTCAGGGTAAAAGCACAAAGTCAGAGGGGCTGGAGGATGGTAAGCATGGGCCTCTTTCAGAGTGTGTGTGTAGCCCAGACTGCTTTCTAATAGCCATGGAGAGATGCAAGAGCAGAAACAAAGAGTACATGGTCCTCTTAGAAAGATGGCCTACAGAACCCTTAAGACTCTGGAAGTGATTCAGGCAGAATGGTCCAGCTCTGCCCCAGAGTAACAGCAGGTGGGGAGAAACGGGTTGGGAATGGCGCCAGTGCTTTGGTTTGGGTGATGTGCTGTGTGAAGCTGCTGATCTGGGCTCAGGATGGACTAGGATCCCTTCAAGCATGCTGAGCAGGAGAAGCCTATGGAGAAGGCAGCAGAGATGCTGGTAAGCAGATGTCAGGCTGGGATGGGAAGAGCCAGGTTGGAGGACAGGAGGTAGAAGCAGTTCATGGAGTTTGAGCCAGTGCTACTGAAGGGAGAGGAAGAATATCTAGGAGTGAGCCCCAAAGAGGACCTGTACTCAGGGCTGGGCAGCAGAAGAGCCCTTGAGGAGATAGAGAAGGCCAGCCACAGAGGTAGGAAGAAGCCAGGAGAAGGTGTGCTAGAAGGAGGGAATGCTCGAAGCCCTGAGGGGACAGGGGAAGGCTGTGCCTAGGGTCAGCAGTGGGCCACTGGTCGGCACACAGCAGTCAGGGTGTGCAGTGGTGCCTAGGAGGATGTGCAGGCACTCAGTGTGGACACCCAAAAGGAGACTGGTTGTGAAGAGATCTGGGGAGGGCAGTAGCTCACAGGGAGGACTCTGGGCTTGTGAGAGCCATTGCTCCTGAGTCTTGCCAGCTGGGTTGGGATACAGAGAAGGTGGGACGACCATCTTCTACTCTCTAGACCCCAGCCCAGAGTTAGACCTATATTTTCTCCCAGCCCGGGGACACCCACGCTCACAGCCACAAACCTGAAACAAACACATCAGGACACACACTCATCTTAACAATATGTGAAACCAAGATGTGCCATAGTGCACTCTCCCAGTGATCCAGAGAGGAGGGCTGGCTTCTCATGCAGGCAGGATGGGTCCCTCTGGTCACTAGAATAAGAGGGAAGGAGCAGAATCCCTCCCCCCCCCCATATTGGCTGCTCAAGAACGTCTGCCTCAGTGAAAGGTAAGGGTGTATTCCAGACCCAGCCAGCAGGCTAGATGCCTTACCACAGACACCACGTGTGGGGAGAAGGACTCATGATTTGCTACTGCTTGGGCACACATGTGCATACACAGACACACAACAGTACAGATACTTGTGCAAACACAAATGCACAAGTCTTCATTCAGATCCATGGTGCAGAGTTACACACACGGGCACCCTCCCCCCAACACTCATACTCCTGAATAAATGCTCACCCGGCCATCTGTACACACATCCCAAAAAGACATACACATCTTAAACGTGCACATGTGCAGGTACACATCTTCGGGCTCAGGCAGCTGCATCTACATTAGGTGTTTATTCACAAGGAAGACACAAAGAAGCATGCCCCGCCATCAAATCTAAAATCACCTGCTGCGAGTCCATGCCTCTTCAACAGCCTCTTTCCCTTCTCTGTGCCTTTGCTGTGATCCCTGCTCTCCGGGGCCTCCTGGAATGCGTTTCCCCACCGCCTTTGCCCCTCACCTTTCAGTCCCAGTACGTCTCTCTCTTTCTTTGGTACCCTGCCTCACTTTTCCTCTCAGGACATTCATCCCGCCCCCACCCCTTTCTCATCCACGGCTCTACATAGAAGGGCCTAAATAAATAAATAAATACCGTTTAAGAAGAATAACTACTGTGACATGGAGTACTTACCATATGCCAGGAGCTGGAGGAGATGGGCAAGCGATTATATTTCTGTACTTTCCCTGATTTATACAGGCAGAACCGGAAATGTCCTAAGTGTCAGAGCTGGGACCTGAACTCCCGGCGAACTGTTTGTACTGCACAGTGGATTTCACTCTGGTTTCTCTCTTGTCCCGGAATCTGCCTGTCTAGATTTACTGCAATCCAGTGGACTCCTCTTTCCCCAAAAGCTGGTAGCCTGGGAACGGGCGCGGGGGGCTGAGAGCCCCGAGAGCTGCCAAGTGGGCCAAAGGACTCTGCCTCGGAATCCGCCCGCAGCTGACCGCAAAGCTTCCTGGGGCTGAGTTTGCAGGGAGCTCAGCGCCCCACCCCCACCCGCCACGCGTCCCCGCGTGCTCTCCTGGTCCCGGCCCTGTGCTGCGCTGCCTGTACCCCGCCCCGAGACCTGGTCCCCGCGCTGCGCTAGGTCGGCGCAGCTCCTCGGAGGCGGCGCCCGGAGGCGCGCAGGGCGCGGGTGGCGCAGGGACCGCGACCACCGGCAAGCGAGGCCCCGGGCGCGGGGCGGGGCGGCGAAATGGCTTTTCCAGATTAGGGCCAGGCAGCGCTGTTGACACAGTCATAAGTTTTAATGAGAAAATTTGAGTATTTGCGTGGGAGACGCAGCCCCCGTGCGCGCAGATGCGGCGGGCTGCGCGGGAGGCCGGCCCTCCCCGGGGCGCCGCCGCAGGCCCGGCAAGGATTCCTTTCAGGCCGAGGGGAAACGTTTAAACCCGCTCACCTTTGAACTGCTGGGACGCTGTTTGCCTTGGCTGCCCGCGTGGCAGTTTTACAGATATTAAATACTGACCTGAGGGCGAGCGGGGCTCCTAGCTGCGCGCGCTCACGGGGGCCGGCCGGGCACCCCGCCGCCCACGCCTGGAGGTCAGCGGTGCCCAGGCCGCGCCCTCTCTGCAGGGTTTTCTGCGTTGGGTGCTGGGGAGACACCCAGGGCGATCTGTTCCCTTTAGCCCCAGCCTGTTCATCTCCTAATTGGATTTTCTGCGTAGGGCGGAATGGTGAGAGGGAGGCCAGCTGTCTGGGAACCTGTGCGCGCCTTTGTCGGCCTCTGCATCCGGAAAGCCCGAGTTTCCAGCACAGGCACCTCCTCGGCAGGACTCCGGTGGCCACTTCTCCAGGAGTAAGGCGACCTGTCTCCCCAGAGACCCCTGTGGAAAGGAGCCTTCTGACCGAACCCCAGGCTCCAGCCAGCAGTCAGAAGGCTCCCTGCAGAGGCACAAGCCATGTTGATTTTACGGAGAAGGCTGCTATGCACATTTCACTGCTGATTTATTGGTTTTTAACTAGATCCTTATGCTGGGCTAAAAAAGCCATCTTGCACTTTGCAAGGCTCTGCTGACTGCTGCCGAAAATGACACGCGGGACTCCTCCCGGCCTTTCCCCGCCTCAGCCCCCCAAAAGGGCTGGAGTGGAGGCTGAGCAGGGAGCCCTCTTCTGAGGAAGGAGTCCCAGCCTGCAGCATCCCAGCCACCGACCACCTGCGGTGTGCACCGGGTGAGTGTGTTTGTGACTGAGAAGAATTTATGGGCCTGCAGGGAGGGGCGGGGGGGGGCAGGGCCCACACTGAAACTACACTACCCACCTTTTCTCTCTGCCCCCTAGACTCTTGTCAAATGTTGTAATGAACTCTGGGGTCACACAAATGTAGATTGACATGCTGGTTACTATCTTAAGAGGCTCTGTGATTTGGGAAAGCTACATAAACTCTCTGATCCCCCACTGGAATGAGTGTAAGTCTGGTCTAGGAAGTAAGAATGACATGAATTATCGGTTGGGCCCTATTAACATAGGGCACAGCATGCAGCCGGGGCTGATTAAATTCCCTCCAGAGCCTTCCTCCCACCTCTGGCTGCTCACTCCTGATAAAGAGAGCTCTTTCACACGAGGTGTGGGAGATCATACTGACTCAGTGTTTCGTAACACAAGGAAAAGTCGCATCCTAATGTATACCACAGATTTATAAATTTCAAAGCACTTGAACCATCAGTTTATTAGATCCTCATACAAGTTCTGAGACAAGATAAAAAGTAGTCAAATAATTTTTCCCCTGAGGGGTTTTATCACAGACCTGTGATTCAAAGCCCACGCAGACTCCAGCCTAGAGCTTATTTCTTGCTGTCATATATTGAGACACCTCTCCTATATTGAGCATTGCTGTCCTTCATACAGAGAATGGTTTCATGGAAAAGGAAGATCTGAGGTCCATAGAAGTGTACCTTCAGGCATGGGGGGCTGAGGGGACAGGGGCCTGCATGGATGTCCACCTTTAGGGGAGGTCTCTTTGGCCAGTCCTGAAGGAGCAAAGGAGGAGCAGGGTGGGCACAGTGAAGACAGGTCTGACTGAAACTCTCAGGACTCAAGGAGCCATAGGAGAACACAGGCTGCATCTGCAGAATCCATCAGCAGCTTGATGGGTCGCCATTAAACAAAGATGGGATAAGGTTACACGTGTTTTCCGTGGGAGTCGGCTCCGATTTCAGCCTGATGATTTAGTCAGGTGTAAGCATGAAGTTTCCAATTTAGAGAAATAAATCTCCAGTGATTTTATTATCCCCTGTTTTACCCTGACACCCAACTTCACCCCGGCCCCCTGTCAAAGCCCTCATGATGTGTTTATATAGGGCACACTGTAATTGATTGGCGTGCAATAGAACATGACACAGAAAATGTGGTCTTCCCCCCCAGACCCAACTCTGGGAACTTCCATATTTCATCATCCCCCAGGTCCAATCAGAGGGCCTTACTGGCTGTGGCCACAAATTCCTGGGATTCTGGGTTGTCTGAGAATAGGATGTTGGGGCCCAGCAGGCCAGCTGGGTCCACCAAGGTGGCCTCAGAGGGCATCCTCGCCAGGAGATGTAGGGTGAAGGACACTGCAGAGAGGCCTCTGCCCTAGTTGGGCTGGTTGGACTCGGCTTCAGAGTTCCTGCCTAGGTGAAGGCAGCCTGCCTGACCCACCCGTGGCTCTGAGGCTTGGTAATTGTAAAGTTTCCAACTTCTGAGATGGTCAGTTTGAAAACTAATTGGTTATTTCAAGTACTTATGAATCTACAGTCCTACATTTATGAACTTACAATAATATTGTTATATACATAATGCTCTGGAATATTGTAATACTCATAGGTATGAATGTGCATATAAATGTGTTTCTGCATATGAACAGCACCACTAAAAGCAATATACCTTTCCATTATTATTATTTTTTGAGAGCTTTCAATATACTCAGGACTGCCTGAGGCATGTTGTGAAATACTTTAAATTCTCCCAACAACTTTATGAAGACAGCTTTGTTATCTCCTTTTACATGTGATGTCATTGAAGATCAGAGAAGGTTATAATTGGTTCAAGTTTACATAGTTGAACACTGCCTAAGATACTGGAGTTTGGCATTCTTGCTTATAAGGCAGTAAGACAAAGTAGGAAAAGCAGTCAGGTGCAGAGTAAGAAGCAATTCCAGCTCATGGGTTGTTCTCAGGAGTGCATCAAATGTGAGTTGTTACAGTGTTAGCTGAATTGTAGTTGATTTTGTCCTCAGTTCCAGGAGACCTAGCAGGGTAAAGAATCTCCAAACCTGGATGATGCGTGAGTTCATACCTGACACCTCTAGAACCCTCTAGCTTCTGAGATTGAAGGAAAAAAATCACTGTAGCTCAGCTTTTCAATTAGGATCTAGATTCTCCTTTGCCTCAGTCCCCAATGGGTAGAACTTTTGGTCTTTGCAAATCTCCAGTGACATAAGCTTCTCCCTTATGGTTTGATGAAATTTGCTTTCCTGTCTTTTGTTAAGTGATGCCAACTCTATTTTTTTTTTTTTCATTTTATGTTTTTGGTAGAAAGTCTCACTATGCAACTCTGACTTGTGATCCTCCTATTTTCAGCTTCCCCAGCACTGGGATTGCAGGCATGCACCACTACACCCAGACTCTTTCCCAGGCTTAGCACTCCCCAGGGGCAGGGCTGGCATGGCATGCAGGACCAGGAATCAAACCAAGGTCCCTGGGTTTGCCAAAACAGGCACTTAGTCTGCTGAGATATTTTGCTGGCCTTGCCAACTTATATCTTGTATGGTTACAGAAAAAATCTGTTTTCTATGTTCTGTGACTGGATATTTCAAGACAGTAACTCAAATCTGTGTGCTAATTCACTACCCATCCACCCAACACTTTTCCACCCTCCTTTTATTCACCCAACCATCCATCCCTTTATTCATCTATTCTTCTGTCATCCATTAATCATATGCCTATCCATCATTTCCTATTCTCTTGCCAGCTTATCATCCATCTATCCATCCATCCATTCATCCATCATCAATATGTCCACACTTTCTTTGTTTTTTGTATCTTTCCATCTCTCCATCTCTCCATCCATCTTTCTTCATCCAGTAGTTCAACCATTCATCATGCACACATACATTCTGTCATTCATGCATCCATCTATAGACCCCTTCACACACTTAAAATTCATGAAGGACTGCCACTCACTCTGGGGAGCAACACCAAAATAAATGTCTTCAACAAACTTTGAAGAGAGAAATGAACCAGATGCATACCTGAAGAGAGTACTCACTCCAAAATGTTACCCATCTGAGGATTTTCTCTGCAATTTGTAAGTCAGTGTCCAGTGAAGAGTCTAGGCTATCCACATAATCAGGATCCAGAGGAGAGAAGGGTTGGTAGCGGTGGGATGCTTAAGGCAAAAATGAACATTTGTCTTTGGGGACAGAGCAGAAAGTTTTGATATATATGAGGTGGTGCTAGTCTGGGAGTCCAGATACTGTCCTTGAGCCATAGCATCTGCCTTGCTGTTGCTAGCTCTAGCTAGGAGCTACACCTAGGAAATTGTCTTTCCTTTTAAAAGTTGCTTCCCTCACTGTAAATTAGGGAGACATTGTTTGGTTAGAATTGATATAAAAAGGTGAAAATTTTAGTAAGAAGGGATCAGGTTAGCTGTCAGATACAATGTCCAGCACAAGAATTTTCCTACTGTGGTAGTAGATTTTGCCTTCTAGAAACCTGATGGCCAGGCCCAAAGGTCCATGCTGGGTCAGGAAACTGATTGTTCTTGTGATTATTTGTATCCAGAGGTGGTCCTTGGAGAGGCAGACCTTCACAAACTTGGGAAGTCCCTGCTCAAAGCTGAATCTGGGCTGGCCCTGTGACGTCTGTAGCCAATAGACCATTGTAGAAGTGAGGCTCTGCACTATCACTGGGAGGTGTTTTATTGCTGTGTAACAAGTAGCTACAAATTTAGAGGTTATGCATAACAGCCATTTATTATCTCATGAACTGTCCATTAAGTCCAAACGTAATAGGACTGGGTTTTCTACTTGGGTTACCAACCTGAACTCTATGTGTTGGCTGGGCTGCCATCTCACCTGAAGCTCCTACTCCTTGTCCAGGCTCACTCAAGTTGGTGGTCGAATTCAGTCCTTTGTGGCTACAGAACAGAAGTCCCTGTGTTAGGCACTACTGAAAATGCTTTCTGCACAGTAACTCATGTAATGTGCACAGCAGCACTACAAGGTAGGTACTCTTAATGCTCCATTTTACAGATGAGAAAATAGAGGCATAGAGAAGTTAAATGACTTGCTTAAAGGCACACAGCGAGGAGACAGAACCAGTCTTTGCCTTGGACACCTGGTTTTGAGATTCTAGAATTCCGTGCTTCTAGAAGTGTAAGATTCCATAGCTTTTAAGGTTCTGCTAGCCTAAGAATTTGTCAGTTTGAAGATTCTTGAATTTTCAGATCCTAAGTGTAGAATTCTCAGATTCCAGTTTTAAAATGCAAATGCCTGCCATGTGTGGGGGTGGAGGCTCAGGACACCATGGGGAGTGACACAGCCTGAACCCTCCGCCCTGCTGCCCTGCTCCATCCTCCTCTCCAGAGTTGAAGGGACTGCTGTTCCTGCTTTAGGCATTTAGCTCTTTTCTCTGAAACCTGAAACCTCCTTGGAGCTAGGAGCCCTGGGTAGCAGCGAGCGGGAGGCAGACTTCCTTGCCTGATAAGGCCTGCAGCATCTGCGGAAAGGGGCCAGAATAAGCAGGGAGGCCAGGATGCCGAGCTCCCTGAGAATGATGACGTTCCCTGCATCCCGCAGACCCCACATGGACCCACGCTGTCCTCTGGTGCTGCTGAGGCCTGAGGAGGGAAGAGACGACGGTGGAAAGAGCTGATGTTTCCACAGGACCCAGCACCCTGGGTGTCATTTCAGTCAGGCCACATGGCTGGTGGCCTTAGGACAGCTATAGACTCCAGGACCACAGGGAAGCTATTCAGGCCCGGAAGCCAGGCTGCCCAGCCACGTTGTGGGCAGAGATAAGGAGGAGCCAGGTCAGGGTTGACATGTGGAAGCATTTAGGGGCCTGGGAGACTGGGTGCCACACAATGAAGTGTCCTGGAAGGCTGGGGCCTGGGGGTTACTGACACCAGCAGCCTCATTCTACAGATGGCGAAACTGAGGGAAGAGAGCCACTGCTGTGGTACATTTAATGTGGAGATCGATAAAACATCAGGGGCCTGCCCAACACAATCTGACCCCTGGGCTTCAGTTGTACTGGGAAGTGCTTTCGCCATCCTGCTGTGTGCTTCATTTGGGTGGCCTCACACGCTGAAATTAACTTTTTTCTTCAGTTCTTTCCTTTTACATTTTCATTAGTATACAGTTGTAATTCATAGTGATCACATTTATTTATTTTTTTATCTTGTAGCAGTAAAGTCATTTGATTTATACATACATGTAATTAAATAATTTTTGACACTATTGTTTTGGACAAATTGTTATCTGGTAGATAAACTAAGAATAGAAATTTCTTTGTTTTTGTTTGTTTGAGACAGGTCTCCATATATAGTACATACTACCCTTGAACTCTCTATGTAGCCCAGATTGGCCTTAAACTCATGGTAACCCTCCTGTCTCAGCCTCCCAAGTGCCAGGATTATTAGTGGACAGCACCATACCTAGCTAAGAATAAGAATTTTAGCTTTACTATATTTTCTTCGATATAGTGATCAAATTTATTGTAGGGGGTCAGTACCTGTACATAACACATCTGAATTCTTTTTACTGCCCCTCCCTCTTCTATCTCTAGATCCCCATTCCATTTGCAATAGATGCCTCTCTAAGTTTCCTATTACCTATCTTTCATTTTTCCTTTTAAATTATTTATAATTTGAGCTTCTCATACAAGAGATATTTATGTTCGTGTGTCTGGTTTATTTGACTCAATGTTGTGGTCTCCAGGTGCATCCATTTTCCTACTAATGACTCGAATTTATACTTCTTTATGGCTGAGTAGTGCTTCATTGTATAATAATACCATATTTCCCTTATTCATTCATTTGTTTTTTTAAATAAAAAATTGTACTCACATAGAAGCATTCAAAATGTCAACAAAAGAGTTGCAACTTTTTTTTTTTGCAATTACAGAGTGGTATTCAGTTAACAGAAAAACAATGATTTAGTATAAACTGCATCAAAGACAACTGAAGATGAAAAATTACCATCCCCATATATAACTAATTTGTGCTGTGCATCAACAAGAACTTGCTGTAAATTTCTATGTCAATTTACAACCTCCAATACTGTACCAGGCAAGGTTAGTGGCTATTGAAAATAGCACCAGGAAAGGGCTATATAAAGATACATTCTGTGATTCGTTAACTATAAAAAAAAGACACTGTATAGCTAGAAAACAAATCTTACACAGTCTTAGATTTCAATTTTTTTCTTCAAAAAGAGTGAGTTGTGTTAGGGGGGTTAAAATGCTTTATAGACAAGAAAAAAACCACTAGGATCAATTTATTCATCATCACCTTCTTCATCCTCCTCATCTTCCTCATCCTCCTCCTTTTCCTTCTTTTTCTTGCTTTTTTCAACCTTGACAACTACCTTTTTTGCTGCATCAGGTTTTCCTTTAGCCTGGTAGGCAGCGATGCCTTTTCAGGCTTTTCCTTCAGCTTAGTGGCCTTCTTTTCATATGGCTGTTTGTCATCTGCTGCAGTATTATTACACATTTCTCCAACTTTTTTTGCGACATCACCAATGGAAAGGCCAGGATGTTTTCTTTTGATTTTTGGGTGATATTCAGAACAGAACAAGAAGAAGTCTGAGGGAGTCCTCTTGGGCGCATTGGGATCCTCGAACTTTTTTGTTTCTCCTTTAGGAGGAATATAAGTTTTCATTTCTCTTTCATGAGCCTTGTCTACTTTTGCCATGCACGTCTTTGAATTTTCCTTTTTCTTTAGCAGACATGGTTTTCCATCTCCCTGAGCACTTCTTAGAAAACTCTTAGTGAGATCCTGTAGACCCTGAACTAAATTCTTTAAAAATAAATAATAAATAAATAAAAATAAAAGTTTTTAAAAAAGAAAAAGAAAAGAGAAGAAAATATAACTCCGAGAAGTTAACAGAAACATCTGGATGCCTCTTCTTGTGTTCCTCTTGGCAAGTTTGCACAAAGAATGC